>VZTH01017196.1:151401-293657 GCA_013397815.1 Aleadryas rufinucha | reverse complement strand
TCGGCACCCCCCCCTTCCTCCCCCGCCCGCGGGGAGCGGACCCTGCCCGCCCATTGGCTGCGGGCGTCACGTGGGCCAAGGCTCGCGGCGCGTCACCGCGCGGGCGGGGCTGGCGGCGCCCCCGCCCCCCGGCGGCTCTCCCGGAGGCTCCGGCGCTCTCCTGGAGAGTCCAGGGCTCTCCCGGCGGGATTGGGGCTTTTCGGGCGAGTCTGGGGCTTATCCGACGGCTTTCACTCTCCTCCCAGGCTCCGGCCACGGAGGTGCCCTCGCAGGCTGAGCGGGGGCAGTGGGGTGGGCTGAGGGGTCCTCAGGGCCCCGAGCCTCCGGCAGGTTCTTTCTCAGCCGGTGGCAGCCCGTGGGAAGAGAGGGGTCCCTGCACCCTCTCCTTCAGCCGCTCTTGAGCGAGGGGCACGGGCTCCGCCGTGGGCGACAGTGCGCCCGTCGCTGGGGAGCGGAAACGTTAAGGGGAAGGAAAAAAAAAAAGAGATAAAACAATATAGAGCATACCTGAATTTCGCTGGCCCTCTCGTCCAAATCCAGTGTGTCCATCATCATTTTGAGGTCTTCAATATGCGCTTGCAGTATGTGGATGAGGAAGGTGAGCTTTGCGAAGTTGCAGCCTGGTTTTGCAACGATATCTTGATTGCTTTTAAAAGCCTGAATGCAGTTGTGTATGTTTTCATGATGCCCACCTGTACCAGATTTTTTCCAAACAAATCGCTTTTTAATCTCCCAAAACCAGAATGCAAAAATTAGGCCAATCTTGGACAAAAGAAGAAATGTGCCAATACTCCATCTGGAAAATTTACAAACTGTATTTCTCGCATGGTCAGATTAAGCCACTGTTAGCTGAGGAAAAAGTGCAGCGGGCATTAGCACTCATAAAAGCATCAAGACATAAAGTATTTTAAATTTAGATTGGATATACTTGTTAAATTCTAGTTGTGCTGTAGTGCTAAAGGATAGAAAAATCACAACTTAACAAATACAGCATGAAAGTGAAATTTATCTCATTCCTTACCCAGCCTGTGAGCATCAAATCTAGCATGAGCAAGCTCTCATTTTTATGAAATGGGCTTCTAATAAACCCTTTTGTCTGATAGGATAGTATCTAATGTTAGATACTTGTATCAGCTTGTATCCATTGTCTTTGAACACTGCTTTTGCTGTGGTGAAAAGGACAAAAAAACTTTCCCTTTTCCAGGCACTGCAAAGAAATTTACCGACTGTGGAGAGCTGTTCCTCTTACTTCCTTACTTCCTTTCCTGTTTCTTAAGTGCTAGGAAACAAATTATGTCTGCCTCTTATCCTGTCTCTCATCTTCTCTGGTTTGAGAGTTTAGAAATGAGGTGCAGTTATCACTATTGTGTCTCTGCTAAGAGCCAGTCACGAGTGAGTTGCTACGAATAAATTACATTTCTGGCCAACAGAATAACATGGATTTTGGACATACTAAGAGACAGCAAAGGAAAGAAATCTACCTCCATGTGTAGTCTGGAGTTTGATCAGTGTGTTAAAGGGTTGGTAGAGCTGAGGATAAACTCAAGAGCTTCCACTTCTTTGTTAGGTTTCAGTTTCGTAGAAGCTTAAACTATTCTTAATTCCCAGCTGTTGTGCTTCTATCTCCCTCCCCTGCAGTGATGCTGGTACTGTGAAGCTCAAACCTGTTTGCAGCATTGATCAGGTTGAAAACTGTCCTCCCAAAGTGATGTGTTGGTGTGTTGGTTTGATTTTGGTTTGGAGTTTGTTGTTTTGGGTTTTTTTGCCTTGAACTGGCACACCACCACCTGCTTCTGTAAACACTAGCATTGGCTGAAGGAAGGGGGTGGAAATATGTGGCGGGGGCGGGATGTGACCTCAACAGTCTAGATTTAGATCAGTTTAAGCAGCTTAATGAGTTTCTCATTGGCTCTTGGCCTCTTTTGTGCTGCTAGTGCTCATAGTTTTTCCAAATAATGGAAAAATTCTGTCAGTTTCATTCTTACCCGAGTACTTCTGAATAGGAGAGGCAAAAATTGTCTGTCTTTATTTTGCAGTTAGTTGGGAAACCTTGAATCAATATGTTGAACTGAATACAGGTTCAAAAGATGGCACTGACTCAGTTAACGTTTATGAGGTTTTCTTTGTGATCACAGATGTAGAAACTCTTGTGAAAACTTGATTCCCCCTCACCTCACTTCTCTGCAGAGTCTAATTCAGCAGTAACAGAAAGCAATTGTGTTTTTCAGGGTCTGCTCTATTATATGAAATAATCAGTGGGTGGAGGAGGTTTACAAGAAAAATAGTTCCATTTGTATGCTCTAGTGTCCTCATAAAATGTGAGACTAAGATGAGTGACTTACATGATGAAATCTTACTTTTACTACAACGGTATGTCACTGTGGGCCAAATTATTCTGCTACAGAGTAGGAATAACTATGTAAATAAGGTGATGTAATTTGAGCATGAGTATGACTATATTAATATTTGCATTCACTTCTGAACATTTTATGCAAACTAGGTGTTTTCAAAAACTAGAACATTCACACTGATTAGGTTATCTCTATAATTAGAATGTCAAAAACTAATGCATGTAGCATAGTTTGCAATTTGCATTTTTTACTGTACTGATCAAATTCTCTAAATTTGCAAGAGTTAAATCACCAAATAATGTCAAGTATTGTGTAAAACACCTGGATAATATTTAATAGCTTGAAACTGGGCCAAGTGTCCTGTGTGAAAGGGGAATATTTACACAGTTAGTACTTTCCAGCTGTATTGTGTATTCTCTTCTGTTTGATTGCTTTTCATTTGTTTTTGTTGCTTGTTTTTTAATCCCTTTACAGTGGTTGAGCAGTCATGCTGTGGCCTGAGTTTACTGAACAGATCACTGTCACTGTGATAGAAATAACATCTTCCATCCCCAGTTGTATGATTTTATTGCTTCCCATGCACTCTCTGGTTTAATTGGGTGGTGTGCCAGTTCAGCTTGTTAAAATGGCAGAAAACTAACTAAGCAGTGGTGACAGGACACAACGAGACCTTTTGCTAGGAAGCTGTTAATTTGGCTCAGCTGAAGCTATGCAACTTGTGGACAAGGTTTTAGCAGCCAGTGAACTGTCATCATTATACATGATTGTCAAACATTGTCAGGCTGTTTCTCAAAACATCTCTCCATTGACTGATGCAGATCTTTGTTGTCTGGGGCACTGTGTCAGCTGTAAAGAGAGAACTGAAACCTGAAGCACCAATGTCAGTAAAGAGGCTGGAGTAGATGGGTTGAAATAAAAACAGTGTTTTTCCTCACACTTGTACAGGCCAAAATACTACTTAAGTTAACTTTCCTGGCAAGAATAGTGAAACTGCCAGATTATGTCTGAAGGAACTAACTGAGGAAACAAACTACTTAATCAGCACCTGCAATAGATTCTGCTTCTACTCAATCTAACATCAAAAGCTGCAAAACCAGTATACTCAACTTCACAAAAAAGCTTAAACATCTTTCAGGAACTTTCTTTACAAGCATGTATTCATTCTGCTTACCCTGAATCACATTAAATAATTCTTGTGCTGTTCTCAATCTAAATTGTAAGGTTTTAATTCTCCTCAATTATTTTAAAATCCGTTAGTGTTGGATACCCTGCTGTCACAATCTGCAGCATTGTAAAAGTTGCAAAACAATTTATTCACAGCTGTATAAAAGTCAGACTCTTTTGAGGTAATTAGTGAGAGGTCAAACTTGGAGCTTCATGCATGTAAACAACATGATATTTTAGCCCTGTGTGTGACCACATAGTTACAAAGGGCAATTATTGGCATCGCTTAACACAGAACCAGAGATGCACATTCAGAATCATAATTAATCATATGTATGTGTAGTCGTGTCAGCCTTGGATGCCTTCTGTCTGTAATATTACTCTGTATTTTTGTAAAATTTGGACTAGTAAAAAATGAAAAAAAATGTTCATGTATGATTAATTATGTTCTCTGAATCTTAGCTTTACGAATTTTCAATGACTCTGGAACTATTACATTGAAATACAGATTTCTTTAAGTTTTGTCTGCTCTCAATACTTTTCACTCTCTTCTTTGCCTCTAAGTTTAAAAAAAAAAAGATAAGGCTTCATTTGAATGTAGTGAATAATATTATGCATTATTTAGGCAATTATAGCACTATAGAAAATGCTTGCTAGGAGATTTTTCCCTTTAAAAAAAAATTCAGAACTCTCCTTCAGGTAAGTAGTGAAACTCATGTTAACACTCTTTTCAGTAAGCTCCCAGAGGCTTATTGGCAAAACCAGAAGCCAGTTTGCTTGTCTTGTATTGGGGAGCACCAGGAGATGCTCCATGAGAGAAAGAGCTGGGAGCAGAGCATGGCTACAGCAAAGGCAGGCCTCTCTTACCAGGGCATTGACCCAGTGGGGTCAGGATGGTGATAGTACCAGTCTGAGACAAGGCAAGGCAGGAATTCAGGGATCCACCCAAAAAATCCACTCAGAAGTGACAGGAGAAAGGGCCAAAGACCAGAGTGGAGACAAGACTTCCTATAACACAGATCGGAGCCAAGGAGGCAAGGCTGGACAGACGTCTACTTATAACATAGGGTTAAGGTTCATCTAGGAGACCAGGGCCAGAGAGAATGGTGAACCTGCAATGTAAGCCTGAGGTCCACCTAAGAAGTCCAGTTAATAAATCATGTTTGAAGGAGACATGGCTGGATACAAATACAGCTCTGACAAAGTGGGCCAGGTTTAGGTTCCCAGGCCAGAATTTAAGTAGAGCTTCTGGACCACTTGGAAATGTTGTCACATATGGCTGGTAACAGGCCTGGTATTAGATGTTGTCAGTAGCCATTGTCCATATTAATTAACACGTGGATTCTGGATTTCTGTTTGGGCCAACTTAATTTTAAAATGAACATGAAAAACATAAATAATGAGAGTGGAAGACTTGTGCAGAATGTTACTAAGGCATTATACTGGTTTTAACTGGGATACAGTTACATTTCTTCATAGTAGCTTCTATGGAGCTAGATGTGCTTTGGATTTGTGATGGAAACAGTGCTAATAACATAAGGATGTTTTTGTTATTGCTGAGCAGTGATTACACAACCTCAAGGACTTTTCTCCTCCTCACACTGCCCCACCAATGAGGAGGCTGGGAGTACACAAGAGGTTGGGAGGGGACACAACCGGGACAGTGACCCCAGCTGACCCATGGGATATTCCATAGTGTACGATGTCTTGCTCAGCAGTAAAACTGGATGGAGGTATGCAGAGGTTGGCTGGGGCATCAGTTGGCTGGTGGTGAGCAATTGTTTTGGGATTTTTTAATCTTCTTTTCTTCTTTGTGTATTTTCTTTTATTTATTATTAAATTGTCTTTTTCTCAGCCTATGAAGTTTCCCACTTTCACCCTTTTGATTCTCACTGCTATTCCACTGGGGGTAAGTGAGCAAGAAGCTTTGTGATGCTGAGCTGCCTACTGGGGTTAAACCATGACAAGCAACTACACAGAGATTCAGAAATATTCTGGAAAAATAATATATCACAAAAATATCAAATAATACCTAATGATAGTTAAAGCAGTTTTATCTGCTTGTGGCCACAGTTACCACAGTGGTTATTAAGTATTAAAATGACCTACATGGGGGAATTCAGATGATCAAAATAACAGACAGGCTATTAAGCTGGATGAAGCATTTGTCTTATCCAGAATGCCAATTCCTATGAGAAGTGCCTGCATTTGTGTGCTGATACCCAAATTCCAGAGAGATGGGAATTACAAAAATAGTAACATTAAAACACTTTGTACAAATTGCTTGATGTTCTTCTGCCTCAGTGAAGCAAATAAAAAGATCTTAAAAGCAAGACTTTGCTGTATGTCATGTAGTTGAATCTTTTCAGGAAAAAAAACCTCAAAGAGGTACAACTCTGTCTGTGACATATATAAATTAGGATGTCTGCTTTCACATTTCCACTATTTTTGTGGGTTTATTTTTTGTCTTTATAATGAGTTAAGAGTTACTTGAAAATGTGATATAATAATCTGTTTAAAATTTATTGTCCGTGCCTAGCATTTAGGAGGTAGAAGGCACATATTTATTTTTGATAGTTCATCTCTTTTTCATGTCCAAATTGAGTATTTTTATGGTGTGTTTTGGTGCAATTTTTAGCAGTCTTTGTTCATTCCAGGTTTTTGCTGCATTAAGTACAATGTTCCCATACATGCACTAGCATTCCTTCTTCCCACACGATATCAAAGGAAAGATTAATTTTGTATCAGATGAGTGAGACTAGCAACATAAAGGTGACTGCAGCTAAAACTCCTACATTTTCATTTTTATCATATTTAAGTTGGTATTTATAGAATGAACAAAGAGATCCAATTAATTGTACCTCCTGTTGATGCCATACAAGATTTTCTCCTTCAACACTTCATACTTTTTTCTGCCTTTTTTAGGATTTGTCATAGCTAATATAGCTGTATATTTTTATCTCAGTGTGGGAAGAGTTGAAAGACATACTCAGAAGGCGTTCCCAGGACTTAACCCTGCAAGTACCATGAGTTTGTGGACTCATGAGGGTCCGTGTCTGCATATGCTCAGAAGTGTCCGTCTTCTGAGATGATGCATACATACGCTGGATTTCTGATTTTCAGGAGCAATCCGTGCTTCCTTGTCAGAATGCGAGGAGTAGCTTCCACCAGCGGAGCTTTTGGCTTGCTCCCCCTAGGGCAGGCTGCCTGCTGCTGCACCGAGCAGGCTCCGCAGGGATCCTACAGAGTTCTGCAGGCCTTCCACAGCCTCTCTGCATGCACTGCACAGATACCGCTCCTCTGCTGTGCTCACATCCTGGGATCAGGCCAGTTCTTACTGTGCACTTTAAGAAGGATAAAATTTGGGTTTAAATATCATTGCCTGGGTCTACACCAAAACCCCTCAGCATCAAGTAGCCTTACCAGGTCTGTTTTGGTAGTCAAGGTGATTCCTGCAGTCAGGGTTCCCTAGCTTCGAAAGCTGTGATAGTCTAGAGGCCTCTGCCAGACCGATTCCCTCTTGGCACTTTAAAGTCTGTCTTTGCATATGAGACGTCTGAACAATTTTGAAAGGTTCTTTAATAACAAAACTCTTTTTTGTCTGCCCAAGATAAAAGGAGAAATGCTTGCAGCACACCACTTCTCTGCTACTGTACCATGTTATCAGAGAGACATGTTATGGGGTCATGCCAGGCAAAAGGCTTGCAAAGACGATGTTGGAGGATTGGACCAAGTGTAGAGAGATTTTGTACTCAAACCATTTCCTAGATCTATCTAGTTATTGAATGGCTTCTAGAATTTTTCTCAGAGGAAGCCTTGTTATTTTGATTCAGGGAGTATTCCAGGAATAATCAAACATATGCACAGAGTGAATGCTAATGAAGACGACCTTGGAATAAAACAGGCAGTAATTCAAACTGATAGTGCAGGTGCACTCAAAATCTCCTTATGTGTTGCAATGGAAGCCTTGGCCTCTAATTCAGCTGGAGATTCTACCGACTGGTAAAAATCTTGAGTCACAGAATCATAGAAGGGGTTGGGTTGGAAAGGGACCACAGTGGGTCGTCTTGTCCAACCTCCCTGCTCAAGCAGGGTCATCCTAGAGCACATTGCACAGAGCTGCATCCAGATGGTTCTTGGGTATCTCCAGTGAGAGACACTCCACGTCTTCTCCGGACAATCTGTTCCAATGCACGGTCACTGCACCGTGAAGAAGTTCTTCCTCATGTTCGGGTGGAACTTTCTGGGCATCAGTTTCTGCCTGTTGCCTCTTGTCCTATTGCTCAGCACCACTGAGAAGAGCCTGGCTGCATCCTCTTGGCACCCTCTGTTCAGATACTTGTAGACATTGATGGGGCCCCTTCTCAGTTGTCTTCTCCCCAGGCTGAACAGGCCCAGCTACCTCAGCCCTTTCGTCATAAGAGAGACACTCCAGTCCCTTAATCACCTTTGTAGCCCTCCAGCTGGACCCACTCTGGGAGCTCCATGTCTGTCTTGTACTGAGGAATTCATAATTCTAAATTCAGTTTTTCAATATAAGAGTTATTAAGAATTAATCAACTTCATCAAATCGGAATGTTTTGGCTTAGTCGCATTTTAGAAGGTGTCAGCTCCATTTTTACTAAAGGTTTAAAAAAATCAGATACTCTAAAAGGATTTAGACACAGCAATTAAACATTGGCAAAGCTTATAAGCATTTCAAACCAGAATCTTACAATAGGAAGTGTTAGACCAACTTAACTGCAGATTTCTCTTCCATCTGTATTTATATCATAGTGTGTACTGACTATCTGGTATGCCTGTACAGACTTTGCCCCAATATTAAATTTGCTTGCATCTTGTGTTCAGTATTTATTTCAAAAACTTTGCATAGATGTGAATTGTATTTACATTCTATCATCATTTCTTAGGTATGATAAAATTTCTTTTTAACACCAGGAAGTTGATAAGAAGTATTGGGTAGACAATTACTAAGAAGTCATAAAATAAGGCCTTTGACACAGATTTTTTGCCTGCATGCATTCCATAGAACCATGACACATAATCTTTATACTTGATGCATTCCCTTCACAGAGGTTCATTTTTGTTTTAACTTTATGCTCCTTTTTTGCTGTCCACAGTTTTTTGCTGTCCGTGAAAATGGCATGTATTGGTGTCAGCAATTGGTGGTTAATTGGAACTCTTCTTCTAGAAGAGTTTAATTTCCCAAACCAGGTCTGGTTTCCAGCATGCTGTAGGTTCTCTGCTTTTACTTTTATTGCTATTCTCATATATTTCATCTCAACTTTATCTGAAGACTCTTGGCTCATACGTTTCTTGGCTGTTCAGAGAAGTATTCCATATACATGTAACAAGATGATTCAAGAACCAATTGTGAAAGCTGTTCTCTTCCTTTCACTGAGGCTACCAAGGTAATTTTATGGGCAGCCCTTTGCCTATCTTGTGTTCTCTTAATTTATAGACTAAATTCCCATTTCTAATTTCATTATGTACTCCTTTATTTTAGTTTCAAAGAAAGAATTAGCAGGCATTTTAACTAAAGCTATCTGCTTTTCAATACAAATTGAAATGAAAAATCCCTGTTGTTAGCAGAGAAAAGAAGCAGATTGGTAAGTGCCTGTTCATAATTCCCATGGCACGTTACATTTAAAGCTTCTTTCATATATGTAAAGAGGATAATGGTAATAAGGTAAATAAAATATGTACAGAAATGAGATAAGATATGTAAGGTATATAAGCAAAGGTTTCTTTACATACATTTATAATAAAAATCCTACACATCACCCCAAGTTAATTAAATTTTTTTCTGGCTCTACCAACCTGGATTTGAATTTTAGTTCTGCTAAATATGTCAAGGCATTTTAATATTTATACCTAGAATGTCAGAAACTAGATGAACTAATGCCTAATCTTTTAGGATTTTTTAAAAAATTTACTTGTATTATGGAACCAACCAGAAGTTTTAATTCAAGGCTGAAGTATTATAGCATTGTGTATGAAGTACTAGTAGGGAAATGTCCTTTTCACAGAAAGATCTTGTTTTGCTATGTACTTCCCAAACAGTATGCTTCATATACAGTATTATTTAACTAATGCTGAATTAGCTACATGCATCGTTGTGGCCTTGAAGCCAGAATGAGAGGAAAGTGACCAAAAGCTGAGCAACTAAAAAGTAAAATTTATTAAGTATGCATTAGTTAAGGGTTGCAAAGGCTCGTTAGTCACTCACTGGAATGTTCAAGCTCTGATGGTGCTTTTCCAGGCTGCTTAGCTGTGTCTAGGTCAGTGTTGCTTGGCCTGACAAAATAAAGTTCATCACCTGATGCTGCCCCTTGCACTCCTGTGCATGCTGTTGGCTGCAGAAGATGGTCTGGCATCAGCTGGCCTGAGAAGCTTGTGTAGGCTTGAGTGAACCTTGGATACATATGGTGCAGCATGTACATTCAGGAGCCTCCTAGCCAACTTCTTGATTATTCTGTACATGTTACAGAGGAAGTGGAATTTTGATAGATGGTAAATTGAGATGCTTTGTGTTTAAAAGGTCTTTTTATGGGCTAACATTAATTACCACCAGTAAACACTGATGGCTAATAGAAATGTCTTAGAAAAAGCCTGAGGGAATACTCTGTGAGCTCAGCAAAGGGCTGGGGTTTGAACGATCTGGGTTCTATTCTTAATTTGACCATTGTTTTGCAGTGGGATTTTGGCAAATTAATCTCTGTGTTTCTGTTTCTTTTTCACATCTTTTTTCTCTCTTGTCTATCTTCATGGCAATTTGTCTCTCCAGTGCCTAGAAAAGAGGCAATCTGGACTGTGATTCTAATAACAGTGGTAACAGGTAGCTTTAAATACAAACCGAGTTTCAATTTTTCTATTGAGGTGTGGTTGTAATAGGTTTTTATATGTATATGGAGATTCAGATTTAAATTATGTGTTCAGCCATCTTTAACCTAAGGGATTTAATCTTGTCAGAGAGTACTCTTTAGCACCTGTCTTCATGTTCTGTACTGAGCTGAAAGAAGATAAACCTTGAAGATGTCCACGGATGTCGAGGAGGTAACAAAGTTGTATTTTTAACAATTCTGACTCAACGAAATCTATGACCTACTGCTACACGTCTGCAAGACTTTTACATGTATAATTCCCTTTCATTCTTGATACATTTTCAAAAATATTCTCATTAAAAAACCTTTCATACGATACTGACCTTATGTTTGAAATTGACTGATTAATTATGAGATGTCTATTGCTAGCCTTACTCCAAATATACCCTGATGGTAATTTTCTTTTCACAAGAAGAGTGCTTCTACATTATGACTAATTTTCCTATCAGATTCCAGGTGATGAAGGCAGCCTTTGAGTCTGTATTGAAATCCTCCGAATTTCAGTTGGATTCCCTGAAAATATGTGTGGTTCTGTTCAGTAAACATGAAAATAACCTCTAACAAACTCAGAGTTCTTAGAGTTCTTATCACTGTTCTCAACAAAACTCACTGAACATGGTGAGTTTTGTTGAGAACAGTAGATACTAGGCTTCCTGCAGAAGGGAGTTACAATCACTTGATGTTATCAATTTCCTAATTCTTTTTTGACAGTACAGATGTTTTGCATCCATACTGCATGTTTGTATCCATACCAAACATTTTTGTGCCCTGAATGTGCAAAAGAAGAACACATCGTGTCCTTCATGCAAAACTTTGTGAAAGCAGTAGTCTGTCTCATTACACTAATTTTTTCCCATTCATCTCAGGTTGTTTTTTTGTTCTTGTTGTCTTTTTGTTTGTTTGTTTGTGTGTTTAAAAGTTAATCTAGTAATTGAAAAAAACCACCTGATGGACACTAATGGAAACTGACCACTGAGTCCATTGTCCCACTTGCACCTGGGTTTCAAAATTGTTTTGATGGGCTGGCCCTTTAGACCTAAAAGGATAATCAAGTCTCCCAGCCTACTGAACCCTGAGTTTGAAAATAACATGCCAGCTTTGTTAACCAGGTTGCACAGGAAAAGCAGAGTCTCTAGACTGAGACCGGCTATTACGTATTTGCTATTGAATGCCTGTCAAATAGTACCTTTCATTACAACCCACATGAGGCAGACCTGATGCAGATAGCTGGAGATGAAAAGCTGTGTATCCTATTACCAGTCACTCGAGCTGTTCAGTGGCCATCTGCTGATTGGAGAAGAAAACATCATTAATAATGTATTTGTGGATTGTGCTCTGGCTTTTATGTTGCTATTAGTTCTTCCAGCATGAGCTATATCAGCATTACTTAGCTTCTGATCTCCAGCATCTCCTTAGTAACCATGGCAAGTTTTTTTGTATTTTCTGTTTTAGGGGATAAAAGGAATTAAAACATATGACATGAAATTAGAATTGATTCATGAGTATGAGTTTGCTTACTGTTTTCATAAGAATCTATACTACATTAATAAGTTTTATCACTGTTTCAAAATAGTTTTCCAAAAGAGGGAGTCTGAGCAAAGAAGAGTAACTTGTATAATAGTTTATTGTAACTAAAACAACTAACCTAGTACTTAATAATATAAATCACTTAATGCTATGAAACAGGTAATGTAATGCTTTGGACTTAAGAAGCTGAATGCTGACACAGGTTGGTGCAGCTCTGTCAAAGTCAGTGCTAGAAAAATAGCCAGAAATGTCTAGAGAATTTTGTTTGTTTTGAACAGTGTTTTAACATTTTAAATTAACAGTTTCACTGGCACAGTACAATTATTGCATTAGAACTTAAGCCATTCAAACCCGTAATTTACAGTCTTATCATTTGGAGGAGATGTTTTGTTTTTAAATTGCTGAACAATACAATCTGAAAAGTCATCAGATTAAAGACCGCAGCCAAAACAAGATTGTATTAGCTGTTAAGTTTTTAATGTCTCTGAAAGTCTTGCTTTTTTCTAAGTATTGATCTTTTTTTCTTTAGAAAGGGTGGTTTGTATACACTTAGAAAATAATTATGTGCTTGGGAGAAAATGGCATGCAGGTTTCATCCTTGATCCAAGACATTTGCAAAATAAAAGTTCTTTTTAGCCTATTATTTTTTAAAATTAGTTTTAATATAAAATATTATGACTGGCCAAAACCACCACAAGGCTTGGCTATTTACCTCTGCTACAGATCTCTGTAGGTTTCGTGCCTTTGTGGCTTCAAGACTGTATTACTGCAGTACACAGGGATGGAGGAGCTATAGCTATGGCAACCAGTGCCTGGTAGGTAACTGGCAGCATGAATTACAGCATCTCTAAGGATTTGCTGCAGACTGGTCTGCCTGCTGGTCTGACTGCTCATTTTGGTTTTGACCTTCAGGACAAGGACCAGGATCAAGGCCTTTTCTGTTCCTGGTATTCATCCTTCTGTAAGAAACTCTAAAGAGGTTATGTAGATAAACAGGTACAAAACTTAAACTGGTTTAGACAGGGATTTTCTTGCATTCATATTTATTGTTATTCTTTAGGCAGGACAAATTGTGTCTCGTTTTTGCTAGTATCAGTATTGCTACATCTACTGCACCACTTTGACCGCTACAACTAGCTCATTCAGCAGGGTATTTTTCACAACCTTGATTGACTCAGTGGTTTGAGTAAATTCCTGAAGTCAAACTCAGCTTCAGATATAGCTCTTATGTTAAAGATGAGATGGGTATTAAGGTGGGATATGAAACATTCTTGTTCTTATTTAGGTTATGCAAAAAGTGTCTGAATTAGAAAAGCCATTTCCAACTCTGACATTAAAAATCCGGGTCCTCCACAGTCGCTGGCTACTGGAGAACATTTCATAGCAGTATCACAAAAGCCAAGAGATTGAAACATGAGAGAAAATAATTTAATATCTCTGCAAGTTGCTGATTAAATTTTAAGAAAAATTATACTGATGTCCCTGGATAATGTGTGAGTGGTCATGGTCCAGAATGTGAAATTCAGTTTCAGGTCTCCTTGCCCAAAACCACCCACTTAACGCTCATTAAAATATTTCATAGATCAGAGTTTAGTATCTCTGTTGACAATGTATTTGGACTTCTTTTTTATGAAAGCTGTTGGCCATTTCTGTAAAGATCATTTGCCAGCAGTTATCTACTCACAGTTGCTTAATCATGTACATTTAAAAACAAAACTGAATGTACCTGAACACTTATACCTGCAGCCAAATATCTTGTTAGTGCAGATATAATAATATTATGTAATAGTAATAACAATGATTTAATTGAGCAACCCAGGACACATGTTCTGACATTATATGCAATTAAATAGCTGTTGCAAATGTTTCAAGGAAAATGAAATTAATTTGTCAGAAAATGAGAACTGCAACTTAAAACAATTTTCAGCAGTCTTAGCCAAAAACCCCAAACTCTTATCTGAATGAAGCAGTTCATAGTATAGAAGATCTGACAGATTTGGTGGATTTCTTTAGAATGCAGAGACCACACACAGAATGTTATTGCTTAAATATCTGCAAACAGTAAAGGGTAAAGCTTGATTATTAACATATGTTAGTACAAAAGTTTACTAAAATAGGAGTAAAATATGTTTATGAAAACAACCACAGTAAGGTGATTTTATCTGTAGAAATATAATGCATAAAGAAGTTCACAGGAAAAATCCCTGTTAAATGTTTTTGGAGTTTCAAAACTGGGTTAAAAATTACTTAAATTTGCTTCATTTTAAATTAAGATGACCTAATAAAATTATAATCCTAACTGAATTTAAATAATTCTATTTGAAAGAAGAATACTTCACTTGTGGAGTGACAAAGCTGAATCATTTGGGTTCTTTTTTTTTTTCCTAAGTACAGTCTGCATGTTTTAATTGAAATCTGCTGCTGATTTAGCTCTGCTTTGCTGAAGTGAAGGTGTAAGTAATGTATTACAGGAGTGAATTTCTGATTCCCTGTTACTGCCATAAGTGAGTATTCCTGAGCTTGGCCTTATCTGGCTCCTAGTCCTCAGAACATCGTCAGTCAATTTTCAAGTTTGATACCTGTAACTCTCACAAATACCAAGTACCACTACAAAAAAATTCAGTTACCTGCTTTATGTCAGACCCCTGCACCATGGCCGTGTCCTTCCAAGAGATTCCCAGGTAGCACACTCAGCCTGAGGTGCATTAATCTCATTTACTTGAAAACAAATAACATATTAAAGATTACTAAGATTACATATTAAATTTACTAAGTATAA
This sequence comes from Aleadryas rufinucha, assembly GCA_013397815.1. Classification (NCBI taxonomy): domain Eukaryota; kingdom Metazoa; phylum Chordata; class Aves; order Passeriformes; genus Aleadryas; species Aleadryas rufinucha. Next base: position 278,952 of record VZTH01017196.1, on the reverse strand, counting down.
ACTAATAAAAAATTATGCCATGTGATTTTGCTCTCTAATTTTTATTTTTTGAGAAAAGGCTTCAGGGTTTTTCAGGTAAAAAAAATCCTTTATTGAAATACGATTTTTTTTCTGGCTTTAGAAAACAAGCAACTTGAACTTTACAGTGACTTCATGTACTTACCATACCTAGCGTGTGTGCACAGTCATATGACAACACTATCCTCTAGTGGCAGAATATGTTAACACAAGGCTGCAGCTACATCAATGGGAACTAGTTTATGTGTGTTGAAAAGATGATGTGTGGTCGTTATTATCCATAAATTCAGAGTTTTGATTTACATAACACAACAAGGAGCAATTAACTGAGCGCTGCGTACAATGTGATGATAAGTGCTTCAACCACCAGCATCAGCCACACTACATATATTTTATGTGACTATCAGAATGAATATATATATATATATATTTTTTTTTTTCTTGTAATTTTCCAGGCTGTTGAACTTACGTAGTTGTATTCTGCTGTGGTCACTTTTTCATAGGTATGGTGTTTAACATGGCTGACCACCAGCTGGTTTTCAGTCTCCTCTTGAACTCTGCTGTTAAAATCTAACTCTCATGGTAAGAGTGTCTCTAGATATTGTTATCCACAAGTACATAAAATATTCTTAATTTCTTTTTTTTGGCTTGGAAATTTCAAAAATCCAGCATATGGCTTAAGGAAAAACAAGGAAAGGAAAAATTTCGTGTAAGAGAACCAACTCTGAGACTTCAATGCATCAGCTTTTTAAACTTACCCACTGAAAGGGCTGGTCTAGACTGAAAGTGTATTTGCTTATTGTGAGTATAGATAGTACAAAAAATTAAATTATTTCTCACAAAAATTAAATTATTTCTCACTCATCCTCTAAAAATGTTTCTGCTCTGGAAGTTTGGAATTTTATCTATGTTATAAATCCTATGTAATCTTTTTTTGTGGGTGTTTTGGTTGCTGTGGGGATTTTTTCTGTGTTTGTGTTGTTTGGTGGTGTTTTTTTCTTTTTTTTTATTTGGACACGTTTTGTGGAAATTTTATCTAAATGTTTCATAGGGTATTTTGGAACTAAAGAGATTTTGATGCTTCCCATTCATGCATACCCCACATAAATACAAGGCCAAGTGCAAGAGGAAGCAGAGAAGACCCAGTTAAATATGGAGTGATTACTGCAAGTGAGGAGCAGAACAGACGGGAATGAACATATTCATGTTTCCACTGTTCTGATTTTGCTTTCAAAGACCCTTTGACACACAGCCAGCTCACTTGTGTATCAGGTCCAGTTACAGGACCCCATACCTGGCTTAACAATGCTTTCATTTTTCTTCTCCATACCCAGATTTAGCAGACAGGTTTTAGGAGGTGGCATTACACCTTTTAAATGTTACCATTTAATGCCCCATAAAATATAAACACTGGTTACTAAAGGGCTTCTCCTGGCATTGATATACATGATATCATTCATGAAACTTACTTGCTTTTTATAAACTAATTTTTTGATTCACAGGTGTATTTGTTCCTATTGTGCCAAGTTGTTTTTCAGTTCTGTACAAAGAATTCAAAGTAAATGTTTTCTTAATTTCCATGTGAATTGTCCTTAAAAAACAAGCAAAAATAAGAACATAAAAATGCAGTATTCTTTTCCTCAGCAGTCAATTTATATTGCAAAATTTTTGTACTTTTTTTTTTTTTCTCTGAGGTCTGTACTTGGACCAAAGGAAATACTTGATTTGGACAGCTCATGTGCACAGAGAGCAGTCATTGTCTCGTTGCCTTTGTTCCACAATGCTCTTGAGCAGTGTTTGCTATACTCATACAAAATGCAGTGGTAAACTGCAATATGAAAACATCAAATTTATGACAACATAATTGTAGCCATGGAAAAATAACTAGTCAAGAAACAATTCTCTTGAATGAGGCAGTAACTATTTTTAACATGTCAATAAGAGCTATTAGTACTATAAGTAGTGCACCACTAAGGGTCAGATGTGAATATGCAATGAATGCTGTTATTTTAAAAACACCATGTGAAGAGTTCAGATGTTACAACACTTGAAAGATCTTACTGAGGGACTTATGCTGAGTTATGGATCCTTTTGCTTCTGACTCATGAGTTTAATTCCAGTTCACACTGCTAGTGACAAAATAATGTATAACGTCAGATAATAACACTGTATTTCATGAATTAACAATTTGTGTCCAGTCCCCAAAAATACAGTTTACATCGCAGATTGGCCATTCTCAGAAAGCACCAGCCAGTGATTTTGTTGGCAATGTTTGAATTTCCAGTGAAGATTGACTTGTCCTTTATCCTCTAGCTCTTCTCTGAGAGTTGAGCAATGCCAATGTGAAATACAGAGAAGTCACAGAATTTCTGCCTCTGCTGTGTGTGTTCTGCAGATAAATAAAGAAATGAAAAGTTATGTCCTGCAGATAAATAAAGAAATGAAAAGTTATGTCAGGAAGAAATACCCAGATATCCTGGGAGAAAGGCTTTAGAGGATCTGTGAAAGGGAACTGTGTTTGTGACAGGCTGTGATCTGTTTATATGAAGACAGGTCCTACATTATACGGGACCAAAATAGTGCTCTTTATCTCTTGAGCTGTGTAAAAATAAGCATGTGATGTAGAAAGAGGAAAACAATTTTATTTAAGTTCCACATTCTCTTCAATAGGTCAGTACCACCGGGTGAATCTGTCTCGTTTTTACTTCCACTTGCCTAACTCTCTTGAATTCTGTGTTTCTTGATCCTGTTCTATCCTAGAACGAATAACTTAAGGACTTAAGAAAATGGAGTTTTAATGTTATATGGGTTATTATGTGTTTCAGTGTTCCTGTTGGCTAAACACAAATTAATTTGATATTACGTTACTCAAAATTGCATACACTTGATGACTGTTTTTTGAAATGTTATCTTCTATGTATATTTTTTCCCTTTTGAAATGTTCTTCTGAAAAAGATACTGTGTTTATGTAATAAGAAATATAATAAAAACAAATGTTAATTGTAATTTGCAGTGTCAAGTGTTCATAATTGCAAGAATCTCACCTTAAATACAAATGTAGGAATTTAGGAATTATTCTGAAATATTTGGAAACATTATCTTTGGCTATGAAGTCTCATGGTTTATTGTTTTGGACTCCAGTGCAGAGTTTTCTCAGTGTTTCATTGAAGTGTAGAATAGACATTAGAAGAGCTCTGTAATAAACACAGACTTTCTTACCCAATATCCTATTTTCAGATGGGTCTTGACTGCTAGCTCTGCAGAAAGGAATTAGCAGGGCAGACAACACAGGAAGAGTAGCCAAAGCTCCTTGGATAATATCCTTCTCTATTGACCTATAACATGGTTCATTTTATCTGCTCCTTTGAAATTCGTGCTGCTTGCTGATTTGCACAAAAAGAGAGTCCAATAATGGCAGTGTGTTCACTTCTGTTAGAAATCTGTGAAGAAATACAGGAAATAAAATCGTCAGATGTGTTTCTGACAGCTCAATGGAGAGCTACAATGTCATGTGCAGGTAATAGTTGCATACCAACGATCTGGAGAATGTGAACTTGCAGTCTGGCAAAGTTATACTCTGTTTCCACTAATAAACACATGAAACAGCCCCTGTTATGGTGTAATGATGTACTGTATGCAGTCCTTAGAATATTAGATCTCTCATATGGCGAATGTGTCACTTTACAGATGGCTTAACTGAAATCTGTTTATTGGGGTGGTGTTCTTCAGTGAATAAGGTTATTATTTTGCCCTGAATAGAGCAGCACAGAGTCATATGGCTAAGAAATTGTGCAGGCAAAATGTCTCTTGTTTTTCTGGAGTTTGACTAAAAACATAAGAAAGAATAATTCAGCATGTAACAGAGGACAGGATAAATAAATACACTGAAGGGATTGACTTTGATTTGCAGAGTCTGTTTTTCACTGCAATTTCAATTGCACCAGTGTGAAGTATACCTTCTCTTTCTCTCCACTGACACTATCCCATACATCTGGAAGCAATCGGTCTTAAACAAAGGGCCCTGAGATCTCAAGTTAGAGAAAGGAGACCAACTGTATGTGGCAGAGCTATGACAACAAATCTGAAAGTCTGTCTTCACTGATTTCAGTTGCTGTAATTTAGATTTGATGCAAAACTTTGTAAGTATCAGTTCACTCTTATGTATATTGCTGCCCAAGCTAAATATCTGGAAAATATTAAGAATTACTTTTTAATATAAATTGAATAGACAGATCATATAAGTATGTGTTGAGAATTTATTTGATTTGAATAGGCTGCATAAGAGCCTAAAGTACAATGAAGTGTAGTTGTAAAGTAGTTTTTACACTATAGGACTACATAGAGCAAAATCCTCTATTCAGTCAGGTTCCGTATCAACTGATTAATCTTTCTAGAATAAAAGAGCCTTTTGATTTCCCATAACGAGAAGTCAGAAAAAAAATGAGTTTATTAAAAAAAGCTATTTTACTACTAAATACTTCATATGATGGCATATTTTTTGTATGAGCTCATGAGCTATAGTTTTTGAAAGTTAAATTGTTTTCAATGTACAGCTTTGTGTGATTTATGATGAAAAAATAACACATTATTTTTTCACTTTGAAGACTTTCAAACAAATGTCTCTAGATAGGGTATAAATCAGAATCTGGCTTGCGAAAGACAAAGCTCCTCCTGGGATTCAGTGCAGACTTAGGTTATAGGCAGGTATATGCTGATAGAGGTTTCAAATCTTATGTGAGGAAAAGAGAAGTTGACTGGGGATGTTGAAAAAGAAGCTATGTCCTTCTCATTTTTTAGTAATATTACATACTATCAGTAGTATGAAACAACAAAGCTACTAATTTGTTACCAAATAGAACATAAAGCCAAAATATGGCCATTTAAAAAATTAGTTGTTCTATTTGTTGAGCCGGGACTGTAAGAATAAGGGAATAAGTACTCACAATTGTGAAAATCATTCATTATCTCGCTCTGGGAGCCATTTGCTATTAGATTTAATGCCTTATGTTTTAAACTGAGAACCTTTAGATGTGAAGGGGGAGTTGTTTCTTCAACTTGAAAATGGCACCATTTCTGGGTGCATTTTTTTTTACTGGCTTTCTCTGAAATAGAAGTTGCTGAGTACAGAAGTGAATGAAGAACATGGTACTAAAGTCATCAACATATTGGTTTGTGATGGGAGATACTATTTCTATATTTGAATAAATTAACAAATGAAACTGATATGAAATGAAAACAAACTTCTAAATTAAGCAAGAGTTCTAAATGTTTTGGTCAAAATATTGTGTAACAAAAGTACTACCAGACAGAGGAGTCACACAGCTTTTCCAGGGAGTGCCTATTTCTGTATTTCGGCAGGTCTCTCCTGGGAAACAGTGCTACAAAAATTGCTGGTAACGGAGTGTGACAGGACTAAGTGATTTAAGAATAAGAAGCATTTTGCCTAAACCAAATAGTGCTGTGGTGTTGTTATAATAATCTAAAATAACATTAATTCTTAATTTTTTCTGTGTAATCATGTCACTTCCTGTTTTCTTCAGGACAGAATACCCATTCTTCATTGACATTATCTTTTAAAATCAGTCATTAAATTCCACATGCTCCTTTACAGCTTGAGAACACAAACTTAGGAGTAGAGGAATTAGCAACATTAGTCAAATAGTACTTTTAAAGATATTTAACTAAATACTTATCTTATATGCTGTGTGGTTTTTTTTTCTTGTTTAATTAGCTAATAAAACAAACTCATGGCTTCTAATATATTGTACAACAGTTAAAAAAATCCCATGGGACTCTACATTCTAACCATTCTTTCATTAGATGTCTGTTGTTTATAATACCACTTTTCAAAGCAATTTACTGCTCAAAGGAAAAAGTTAAGTAGATACTTTGAGAGACTTCATGCAAAAAGTTCGTTACTGATCACATTTCTTTTGAGGAATGAAGAACATGACTCCATAATATTATTTTGTGTGTTAATCACAACACACTTCAGTTTCTTCATTACATTCCAACCAGATTTCTATGCCTGGACCCACCTACTGTGAAATTATTTTACCCCTAAGAGTGTCTCAGATAATTTTCTTGCCAAATAAATATTTTTAGCACCTTACATTCTGTTCTTTAAAAGTATCAGAGAGGGTGAGCTACTAAGCCAAATTCCCCTCAGGATTTGAGAATGTGACTCTGTAATCTTGTGTAAAGAAGCATTATTAGTCACAGTACTCTGCTTTTTCCATATTCCTGACTAGTCCCTGATGTGGCTGTTCTTTCACAACCAGAATTCTCATTGGTGTTAACAGATTTATCAAATCATTCTAAAAAAGAATTGAGATTTGTAAAATAGTACTCCTGTTGCTAACAGGAGTTGCATATTTTATTGTTATTTACTAGTGCATACAAGTTGCACGAAAAACCTCAGAATTTTGAATCGACTAGATTTTGTAGTAGGGGATGCCTGAGTGGGGACCAAGGGTAGGATTTTATGTTTCTGGGCTTCACTATGGTAAATAACCAAATTTATATGTAAGCACTGCCTGTGTAAGAATTGTATGATAAAACTGCTGAAGGATGATTCAAAATATGTTAATGATAATGGGCCAAGTTTTTTGGCAAAGGACCAGCAGGGAGAACTTTAGAACTTTCAGATTCTAAGTTCAGTTTTACATCAGCCCCTGCAGCATCACGGAAAGAGGACCAGTCAAATTCCTCACCTTAGTTATGATCCACATGAGGCAGTCCACCAGCTGGAATTATTTTGCTCATGTTCTGTGCTTGCTTCTCAGTTCATAGAATCATAGAATGGTTTGGTTTGGAAGGGACCTTATAAGTCATCTCGTTACCAGCTTAGCTTGTAGGAATTGGTTATCCTGAATGGATCACAAAATGTGCCCCCAAAGGTGTCTTAGAGTAACTGACTTATACAAGGAAATGTTTAATGGAATGTGTGTTCCTTTCGGTTTTATCAGCAGAAGAAAAACACCTGGATGAGGAGCCCAAGATGTGGTTCTTACAGTGCTTTTTTTAACCTATCATTCTCTTTTTTTTGTTATTGTGAATTTTGGGTACATATAACCAGTCTGCAAATGAAGAATCAGGTGCTTTTTAGAGCATGTTACAACTTCAGGTTTTCTTGTATGTTCATATTTGAACTTCCCTTAATACTTATTTGACTTCTTAAATTTTTTCTTAATTTTAGTCGGTTTAACGTAATGGTAAATGCATAGGGTTGGGTTTTTTTCCTGAATTGCCTCTTTGTTCCTTGACTTCCTTACTGATTTCAGTGGAAGACAAAAATTGGTTTCATATCACAAGAAGGATTCTGAAAACTGTGTGGTGTCAACAATGAGGCAAATGATGAATTAAAGAATATTTACTATTAAAATTTAGAGACCTAATATCCTAAACTAACTCACTAAACTCTTTAGTGAGTATCATTCATACCTGTCTTTTAAGTCTTTTAAAACAGACAGTAGAATTCTATCTCTTAAAATGTACTTAAAAATAGAAAATTGTTGCAGTATATAAGACAGACTTAGGGAAAGTAGTGTTTCTACAGGATATTGCAACTCATCTTTTCATTTTAGTTCATTTTCTGGACTGTATTTAATGTGATATAATGTTGACACTGCCCTGGAAGGGGTCAGCCTAGCTGGGCGGCTATCCCAGGCGAGGCAGCAGTGTCCTTCCCGCAGACACGCAGTGTCCGTGCTGTGTCTCGGCGGCCGCGTGTTCGGGCAGCACAGGCTCGGTATAAGCAGGGTGCGCCGTAGGCGAGGTGACCCTGGTGTTCAGGTCTGCCAGGATCCCCGGAGGCGAAAGAGAAGAGGGAAAGAGCCACTTCCAAGACTTCCCGAGTTTATTGCTCCGAAAGGCGAGGTAGGGAAATGGCCGGAGGGTCCAGGGTTACACGGTCTTTTTAGGGAAGACGGAACCGAACCATGTTCGACAGGCAGGTAGATAATGGGAGGATCCGAAACACATACAATCAATGGGAGACCTACAGAGGAGGGGTTAACTCACAACAACCGGTGGGGAACAAACTTAACAGAACCTTCTAGAGAGAGAGGTGGCGGCTTCAGACCTGGGTCTCGCCCTCTGAGAATCCTTCACTCTCCAATTCGTCCTCCCATTTGATGGGCAGGGCGTTAGGAGCCGAGGGCAAGCCTCTAGTGGCCCAATGCGCCCCAACATAATGTTATGTTGTAATGTCCTCCAACATCTGTAATGTATGATCTGGTGTACACACCATAACTTTTTCTGAAAAGCATACAGGAGTTATCTACTGTACCTTACTAATATAAAAATACATCCTGATTTATGAATGCATTAGTACTACTAATACAGTAGATATGGGTTATAGCACAAAAAACAATAGTGGGGACTGCTGCTAAGCAATTTCTAGTGCCAATTTTTCAAAAAAAAGAGATGATTCTATGAATGGAGTTCTTAAAATATTGATTTTATACATTAATATGTGGGTAATATTCTAATTTTCTCACTGAGAATTTATTTGCTAATAAACTCTCTCATGAAACTTGTTTAATAAGGAGTCTGCAAGTTGTATGCAGCAATTTTAATTTATTTAGTGCCAGTAATCTAAGAATGTGTAAACACATAAAAGTATTAATATAGTAAACATCTGATTACTCTGATAAGAATATTACATCTCTTGCAGATGAACAAAAGGAGGCCTGGAAAGGAGGTGTGATGGTTAAACACTAAAAAGAAGATCTGTTAAAGAAGTTGGGATGTGTTAACCTGAGTGTCAAATAGCACAATAGGTGTGCTCTTCACTGTTTTGCTAGCTGCTTTCTTTCCATAGCTACTAATGGGCTTGAGAAAAGATATGAAAACTCAATTCATGTTTCATTTACTTGGAAACAAAACACAAAGTGATTATACTCATGTAGACAGCAAAAAAGTCAGAAATTTTAAACAATCAGTGTCTCTCAAACAGAGGACAACTTTTTCTTCCTTTTACCTGGCTTCTTGAAATTAGAAACTTTCTTGTTAAAAAGCCAATAATGAAAAATCCTTCTGCACTGCTGTTTGCACAATTCGGATTCCAATCAGATAAACTTCCACTCTGGCTCTTCTAAAACTTTGTGGGAAATGTATTGATTACTTACGTTAATAACAGAAATTTTAGGGAATTGATAAGCTAAATGTCTACATAGTTAAGTGCAGTATGACCTCCAAGAATAAAATCCAAAACATTTGAACTCATATTTGCAAGCTTAGGTGCTAAAATGTGATTCCTTAACAGCTTTGTAGGCTCACAAACAGTCAAATTGCGGACTGTCTTCCAAAATGTTCAAGTCACTTTTGCTTTGGTATCTAAACATGTATTTAAAAATGCAGCCTTTGGGCACTAGTAGCTGATTTGTAGTGAATTTTAATAGTTCATTTGATGATCCATAAACGAAGTCTAGAAAACTCATGGCTTTTTAAAGTACTCATCACCACTAATTTTGTAAAACTGGAGTGCATAAACTAATGAATTCTGCTATGGTGTCTGTGAGGGCCTGGATACAGAGAGGCACCCTAAGTGACTGTCAGAACAAGCTCTAGATGTATATCATTCCTCTTTCCTACTAATCTAATGCTGTCATTTGTGTTGAACAAGAACTTAAAGATACAGGCAGAAAGTTTTCAGTTTAGACAGTTTACCAGTCTAAATATAATTAGAGTAACTGGTTGACAAGACAAACTCTAATCCACATTTTAGGATCACGAGCAACGAGAATTCAGTCCTGATATTTTAAAAAATAAATAGCCATCTCCTTACAGACTACAATAGAACAATATCTCAGGGAAAAATTATGTAGTTACTAAAGAATTTCCCAACCCTACAAATTCAAGTGAGAATTTTATTGTCTTTGTTTTCAGAATTATCTTAGTTTCTAAAATTAATGATACAGAGTATAGAAACTATACTTAGTAACTTGGGGATAGATGCTGTATAGGAGTTCAAGAAAAGATGGCAGTAGGCATCAGTGGGGTGCGGACAGTATTTGTTGTTCAGAGGACCTTTATTGATAGAACTGGCAACACCAGAACTAAGCAAGCACAAGGGGTCAAATAAGGATAAAGGGCCGCATCCTGCAAAATGCTGAGCATATTTTGAAGTGCTGCCCTTAACTCCTGTTGATTCCTGCATGCAAGGAGAGTGGATTGAAAGAACGTGTGTATGTGCATGTGTGTGGAATCAAAGAACCTTATTTGAACCTGTCTTTGGGTTATAGCCAAGTACTTTAAGTCAAGACAGTCAGATGCTTGGGCTATGGAGTTACTTAAAGCAAAAGAAAAAAAAAGGAGTATAGCTGCTTTGGTTTTGATCTTGCTCATGTGATAAAAGTTCCAATAGCTTTCGATCCTGCTGGCAGGTCCAAAGACCTTTTCTCATTATATTTATATAAATGTTAATAACTATTTCAGTATTATTAATGATGGCAAGACTTGAACTCATTAAAGGTGGGAAATTTGTGGGATTAATTTGCTCCAGCGTCTATTTGCCAAGACAGCATTTTCCCAGCATTATTCTTTCTCCATATATATTAACTTTGTAATTGTGGATCAAAGCCTACTCAGCTTTGGATGTATTAAGTGAATCTTACTGAAATAGAAACTCAGAAAGGCATTTTCTGCCAAAAAATGTAAGTGGAGAAGTCACGATTGAGTTCAGCTTATTAAATCTGTTTACTCAGTGTGCCTAAGTCATATTGGAATTTAAAAGAAAAAATAAAACATGGGTATGCTTGGGTTGTGGGACATGGCAAGAAGTATATTTTAGAAGAAGTAGTCCTGGGATATAGGTTTGAGAAACATCAACAATACAGAACAATAAACAAGACCTCATAAATATGTTGCCTGGATTAATATGTGACTTTATTAGATGAAAATTATTCAGGAATTGTGAAAAATCAAACTTTAAAGGCTTGTACTTTATGTTCATCTGAATATAAGAATTCCATCTGGTCCTGTATCCTGTCTCTGAAAATTGCTGATACATTTGTGCTTTCAAAAGAAGGTGTAAAAATGTTCAGGAAACTACTGTGGCTGGCATTTTCCTGAACTCTAATTGCTAATCTGATTCAACTTTAAGTAGCTCTTTCCATAAAAATAAATAAATATAAATAGAATAATAATAATAATAATAATAATAATAACAACAACAATAATAATAATATTATTAAGCATCTGCTCTATTTATATTATTTTAATATGAATATTTATGTATAAATTCATGACCTCATTTACTTCATGTAATTTAGAATATCAGGTCAGTCACATGAAATAAAACTAAAGGTCGGTCTAGCTTAATATTGCTTCTCACTTGCTATGTGAGAATTTTGTTGGTGACCCTTATTATTTGCAGAGCAACAAAAATCAGATTATTCTTCTCTGTTAGGCTCTTTAATTGCATTAATGACTTTAGTTATCCCAACATTAATATTAGTCATCTTTTGCTTTTAGTCTTCTGGATATTTTTAAGTGAAGCGTCTTGCTGTGTTTTGTTTTTCTTTTTGTAGAAACATAGAATCATTAGGGTTGGAAAACACTACTAAGGTCATCAAGTCCAAACATTAACGTAACACTGCCAGGTCCACCACTAAGCCATGTCCCTAAGCACCACATCTACACGGTTTTTGTACACTTCCAGGGATGATGATTTCACCACTTCCCTGGACAGTCTGTTCCTGTGCTTGACCACCCTTTCTGTGAAGAAATTTTTCCTAATATCCAATGTAAACGTCCCCTGGCGCAACTTTAAGCCATTTCCTCTTGTCCTATTGCATGTCGCCTGGGAGAAAAGAGTGACCTGCACCTCACTACAACCTCATTTTAGGTAGTTGTACAGAGCAATAAGGTCTCCCCTGAGCCTCCTCCTCTCCAGGCTAAACACCCCCACATCCCTCAGCTGCTCCTCACAGGACTTGTGCTCCAGACCCTTCACCAGCTTCACTGCCCTGCTCTGGACATGCTCCAGCACCTCAATGGTCTTCCTGAATTGAGAGGCCCAAAACTGGACACAGCACTCGAGGTGTGACCTCATCAGTGCTGAGTACTGGGGGACAATCCCTGCCCTGGTCCTGCTGGTCACACAATTGGTGATCCAGGCCTGGATGCCTTTGCCCTTGGCCGCCTGGGCTCACACTGGCTCATGTTCAGCTGCTATTGACCAGCACCCCCAGGTCCTTTTCTGCTGGGGAGCTTTCCAGCCACTCTGCCCCCAGCCTGTAGAGTTGCAGGCAGTTGTTGTGACCCAAGGGCGGGACCTGGCACTTGACCTTGTTGTACCTCATACTATTGGCTTTGACCCATCAATCCAGCCTGTTGAGATCCCTCTGCAGAGCCTTCCTGCCCTCCAGCAGATCATGCTACTGCCCAGCTTGGTGTCATCAACAAACTGACTGTGGATGCCCTCAATCCCCTTATCAGATCATTGATAAAGATATTAAACAGGAGTGGCCCCAACACTGATCCCTGGGGAACACCACTGGTGACTGGTCACCAGCTGGATGTAAATCCAGTCACCACCATTCTCTGGGCTCAGCCATCCGGCCAGTTTATTACCCAGTGAACAGAGCACCCATCCAGGCCCTGAGCAGCCATGTGAAGCTGTTCCATACTTTTATTTTTCTTTGATACTCCTTCTACAGTTTTATAGACACTATAGTATTTTAGAAGTTAAAACTATAGTTTTACAGAGTCTTTTTTTTCTGAGATGGAGTGTCAAAACTGCATACTTTGTAGATGTTGGGAACGTGATAGTTTTATATTATTTCAGAATTATTTCTATTTCTTTCCTAGTAGTTTGTATTGTGTGCCTTTTTGAATCCTGGTGCATATTGAACTGCTATTTTCAAAGAATTATCCACAATGACTCCTCTTAAGACCACCCCTCATTATGATAATTTTAAGGGATTATATTTTTATATGATTTCACCTTGTGTATTATGCTGCCTTTATTGATTTTATGCAACCATGATCCATTTTAAGAACATGAGAATTATTGCCCTTGGTCAAACTAGGGGTTACCCTAGGTCAGTTTCCTGCCTTCTCCACTGGCTAAAATAAAGTGCTCTTGGAAAAAAAAAGCATTTGAATGAGGCAATCATGTATTGTTACTTTGTCATAATATTCTCCCCAGCTCCAGCACTTTGCAGTTCAGGACATTCCAAAGCCAGAGATACTGTCTTAGTAGTCAATGAGTTTTACTTCCTGTGCTCAGTACGGCATAATTCTCCTGCAAATGCTAGCAGTAAGTTTTAGATTTGACTGTCCTGACTAATTTTTGTCATCAATAATGCTTCCTCCTATTCTGTCCCTATACTATAGACTTAATTGAAGTAATAAAGCCAATTAGTGTTCATCAAACTTCTAAGTTTGTGTAGAACCTCAGTTAACTGATCATTCCACTCTTTTTTTGTTCATATCTAATGTAGTTTATGTTTTTTCCAGCCCTTTCTTCACTCTGAAACTGTTTAATTTCTTACTTTGGCTAGTTTGTCTAGTATTTTTTTTTTCACACAAGGTAGAAAACACTTATTTGAGGAAGAGATTAATGGAATTTGAAGCATCCTTTGACTGTTTAAGCCAAAGCATGCTGCTGCCTAAGCTGTAGGAATACATGGGTATTCCCAATGCATTCTGTACCAGCTGCAACTGTTTAATTCACTATTTTTTGAGGAGTTATGATATGAATAGGGATAAAAGTGGAAAGATCTGATAAGTGTTTTGATTTAAAATGTTTCTGCTTAACCCTTTATTATGTTCACATGGTATTTTTGCAATAAATACTATATTTAAGCAATTGGTCTTTAACTAATGATCTACCTGAAAATATGAGTCTCTCATCTAGTGTTACATGTAGAATTAGATCCTGCATTGTTGAAATTTATGGCTTTCTGCTTTGACCTTGTTTTAAGGAGCAGGACCTTGGACACCAATGTGCAGCTGGACACACTGAAGGATAAAAGGTTTTCTGGGGTGGTCTTTTTGTGTGATCAAGTACAGAGATAAACACTGTAACACTATTTACATTTTCAGAGCTATTGCTATTTCAGTTTTAAGGGTGATATTGTGTGCAACAAGAATGTGTGTCATTACTCCTTTGAACAACTTCATATTTTAGGCACGGTATGTTAGTTGTGGCTTAAGGAAAGAACAGACGTGCAGTTTACCTTGTGGGAAGGAGATTCTTCTGGTATTTCCCTATTATTGGATAATCTCTTTGATGAGGAACAGTCCCCAAATTTCTGTTCTCCGTCTAAGTCTGGCACCTGCCCTAAGTCTGTATTTATTTGAAGAAACAGGCCCCCAAAAATGCCTTGCATATTTAGCACTGCTGTTTCCATTTACTGCCTGATCAACATTTTCAGAGACTGTACTCTTTCTTCAAAGGTTATTGTTGCTGGGGAAAAAAAATCAAGTCCTAGATATGCCCTCTGGTCTTAAAGAGTATCTGTTCTCAAACCACAAGTTCTTGAAATGGATCCATGTTAGCTATTACAATGGGTTTGCTACATCACAGGCACTCAAGATCCAAAATTTTGTCCTTGTGATATTAGTAGAGGTGTGCTGTTGGTCTTTCCTTGCTGCTCAGCATACAGCACATCAGGAAGTTCTCTTGTAGAAAGGGAATGATTTGCAGATCTTTTGCAATTAATAGTTTTGCTTATCCTGAACTGAGGATTTAGTCCAAAGCCTCATTTCGGTTGTGCAGAGCATACATAAGTTAAGTCGCATAACCAAGCCTACATGTGGGATTACCTTTGTTTTCTCAGTTGGGGCCATATTTCTCAGGGGTTTTCTCTTTGCTGATTGTTCAAGATGCAAATAATGTGCAAAAGGCAGCCAGACTTTGAGGTTTGCTTCTCAGAAGTTAAGACAGCTTTTGTATTTTCATCTTCTCTCTGATCACTGAAAGAAGAGCTCACGCCAGAGAGTCCAAATTCTCCATGTCACTACCCAGTGGTATGCGTGTGTTTTATTCCAAGGCTGTCTGCTTCTTGAGTTGGCTTATGTGGACCAACTTCCTCTCTCCTCAGTCTAAGTGGGCTTGCTTATTTCTCAACATCATTACAGTGTTGGCTGCTAAACTATTTGGCTTTGTTTTCTAGACACAGATTCAAATGGCTTCTTCTCTGTCTTCTTTTGTCCTAATACTTTCTTCTCTCTTTTTAATGAAGGCCAGATGGTCTCTCAGCCATGACAGCACTCCTGACTCTTCTTGATATGGCAGACATAAGTCCTCATTCTGTTGTCTTACCTGTTCATCTGGGGTGATTTACATAGTTACAGAACACTGGCCCCCTTAGGACATACAATACTCGTAGAGTATTTGCTGTCTAATCATTCCTTCATTTTTGTTTCCAGAAGTAAGATCCACTCTACAGCCTTAAGAATTCTTAGACCAGTTCTGTTGGCCAGGAGTCTTCTTTTGCAAAGGGAACAATGTTTTACTAATTACTAATATTGGATGATCTGTGCCATCACAGGCTTTGAAGATTGGAAGCCTTGGCCACGCATTATTCATTTTAGGTTTTTGATTTATGTTTCCTCCTGGACAGAGAACTTGCAATAGATACAGGTTGCCCCTATTTTCTACATTCTGTACTCAGATTTTGGGTGGAGACTCTGGCTACTGAAAGAGATTATTGAAATAACTAGCGAGCCAGGCATTCTGGCTTGGGCATGTCTAGCAATCAAAGTACTTGAGAGAGGAAGTCAACCAGTATTTCAGAGTGAATAAACTGTCTTTTATCAGAGGTAATTAATTACTGAAGGGGATAGATGGTAGTGCCTAATGGTAATATTCTATATGATGGCATTACTGTTAACCCTTAGAAAACAGTTCTTCAGGGCTCATGATGTTCTTGTCTTTTAAATACAGAATGGAATATCTGTATAATACCTCTGGTCTAGGCAGAGCTAAGACACACCTGTGAGTTCCCCATCCAAGCCTCCACAACTTTTCTGCATAGCCATTGACCGCATTTTAGTTTCACCATGATCTCAGGTGTTATGCAAACTTTAAAGTAACTAGTTTTGATATTTTCTGGAGACCCAAACATTTTAAGAGTAATTTTTCCAGATGCTCCTTGTTTATAGAATACTACAGCTATGGTCTTGATCCAGAGTATTTATCTAGGATCTAGTAAGTTGTGTGTATGAAGGTAAGTATGAATTACAGAGGAAGCTTCTGTACAAAGCTTTCCTAGAAGAATTAAGAATTCCAAACTGTTTTGCTGAGTAAATTTTAGTATATGTGTCTTGCAAACAAAAAAGATAACAATTGCATATTTGGGTGCCTTATATTTTTATTTCACTGAGTTACAGAATAACAGCATCTCTTCTTTCTTATACAAGTCTATGAGTTGCGCTGATAAACAATTAATCTGTTCCAGTATATTTGTTGGACCATCATCTATTAAAGATAAACATTGCCGTAAGACATAAACAGTGTATACAGTGAAAGATGATTGTTTAATGACTAATGTGAAATTCTAAGAGACAACAAAGCCTTCAGAACACGTTGATACTCCTTTTAAAACTGTGGAATGAAAATCCTAAGGATTAATTTTGAAAATTAATCTATGATCATGAGCAGACAGAGCTGGGGATATCAGATTGCTAACAGATAAGTATTTTCACATTGGAAAAACACATCAGTATCCACCTCAGTATTTTCTGGAAAAAGGTTTTGGCTTTTCTTTATCCACAAAAGAATTTCTAAATACTTTACTGTATATAATTTATATTGTTTAGACTTTTGGTATTAAAATAATCCCAAATTCATTGATACAATTTTGTTTTTAGAGTCTTCTATTCCCCAGGCAAAAAAATTGTTTCATTTTCTATCTAGCTTCAATTAAAATTTGGCTAGAAGGGTTTTTTTTCATTGGAAACATTAGTCTGTTTCCATTCCAACTGCAGGCTAACATCCATGCTTCGGGATAAATAGCAATGAGCCTTCTCACAGTTTCTCAGAAGCTCTTTAAATAAACAATAATTGTGTATCAACAACTTGCTGATGTCAGAAATTCTTCTTTCTAAGATGCATTCAGTCTTCTTTGTGGATCAATAATTCTTCTCCAGATAATGTTTAACTAAAATATGTCTATAAATGGCATAGGATGAATTTCTATGAGAAGGAGCAATAGGAAGATACAGTGTGTTGGACAGTGACAGTTAAACAGTGCTAAGATTCTGTTTGTCTGTATTGTAGCTTAAGAGACATTGCTGGACCTTGAGCTGCAAGTGGGATATATCATGGAGCTGCCAAAGCGAAAGGGAAGAAAGTTCTATTTAAGTTCTCTGGTAGTAGAAGAGTGCTCTGAGTTGGTCTGACAGCCAATGACTGTCACAGGGCTGATCCAACAACCATTGGAAAACCTCTTTTTGTGCCTTCTGGTTCTGCCCAGTGCCTCGCTAGTGGTATATAAATGGGATAGAGGGCACTGCGCAGGGGTTGCACCACGGTGAAAGTACTGCTTAGTGCATTTTTCTTAGAGAACTGAAGGTGTCACTAAAAATCATGAAGACAAATCCGTTCTCTGGAAGCCAGAACAGGGAAAATCTGGGGAAGTGGTGAAAAAGATGAATCCTTTTCCAGTTGCAGAGTCTGATAAGCCAACATAACAGAAAACAGGGTACTGTTTTATTGGTGTTAGATCTGTCTCAGTTCTTTATACATCTATGTCCTTAAAAAGTGCTAATTGTGGCTATAATTGGAGTTAGTAAGTTCTCCAAGTAGTCATTATGGTAAGAACAGTCTAAAAGGTTCAATTTCCATCTGTTACTAGATCCATGGCTTGAATAGCAAACATTTTTTCCCTTAAAATTGGCTTTGTTTCTTATATTACACTTGTTTGTCACTGTGCTCAGTATGTGGAAGATAAATACATGTCACTGTAAAATGTTTTAAAATTATTTTTAAATGTTTCTTCCTGAATAGGTAGGACTTCTGATGATCATAATTTCTGGTTCTTTTTCTAAATTTTCTAGTGGTGAATGTCACTTATTTAAGTATTTTCTTTCTGTAATTCCTTCACCTTGCTTTCCTTATGATTGAGTATCTTGTGCTTTCTTAGGTCATCTCATAGGACATAATGGTATACGTAGTGAAAAGATATAGAAAATATCGTGATAAGCATGTTTCAGTTGACATATACTGAACACAGTGGAGAATGTAAGACAGTATTTCAATAGTTCTCCATTCACTCTGCATCTTTCAGTTTCCTCCCTTTCAGATTTGACATGAAGTAATGTTTTAAGTTTCATCCTTGGCTGGAAGACAAGATTTCTGGGAGTATTCGCGGTCAATGATCTGTCATAGCGTCAAACAGTGCACCAAGAATTTAATAATACAATTACCAATGAACCATATATTTTTTTCTATTACAATGGAAAATGATCACTTTATCACTTTTAACAACGAACAATCATCTCTTACCTTTCTACCAGGAAGGGATATCAAAGAAATTGTTAAATATCTACTTAAGAGGGGGAAAGCAAGTAGGAAATAGAGAAAGAGATGGTCAAACAAATGGATAGCTGCAGGCTGAATCTAAAAGGTCAGTGTCTCTCTCCTGCTATATAATCTAGTACAGTTTTATTGGGCTGGGGATTGTTGACTTCTGCCTCTGAAAGACCCTTTAATTGTGAATTATTTTAGAAAAAATATCTTTCCAATATCAAACTACTTCTGGTTTCAATTTCAAAGCAAGTTTAATTTGCATGCAGTGGTGTGGTGTGCCAACATTTCCCGAGTTGGAGGAAACACCGATCATTTATCCATATGCAGAAGCAGTGTGAGGGCTAACTTTGAAACTGATTTGAGGAAGTTGTGTGGTGGCCAAAATGGAAAATGCAATTACTTTTGTCAAACATCAGTGGAAATATGAATTAGCATCTCGTGAAATGTGTTAAAAAGTGTTTTGCAGAATTTATTACCTTGCTGATTTATATCCTGTTGTACAAGGTGTTAACTCCAGAAATATTTCATGTCTCTGCCTCGCTGACTCTTTCTCATCTATCATCTATTAGTGGTGTCTGGTAGTCTCATCTCGAAAAATGTATGTTAGGTAATCTGATAATGCAGTTGGAAGCTTAATCCCATAGCTGAGTTTAGCTTCTATGGGAAACAACATTGATAAAGAAAAGCACACTTTCCCAATTGGATTTCCACTTTTGCAAAGTTTCTGTACCTTATTTGACATCTTCAGCAGACATCTGAAGGACTAACACTTTCTAATTTTTAACATTTTTTTAAAAAGTGCTTCTATTTTTTTCAATCATTTGTGTTCTACCAAAGCCATAAATAAAGTATCATGCACATCTGCCTGTCTTTCTCTAGCAGAAAAAACTCTATGCAGAGTTTTCCCACTTTCATTTTTCACTTCATCTTTATTGGCTGAAAATCAAATGCCTTCTTGTTTACTTTGGCAGGCAGTTGAAGGTTATGACTGAGCCCCTCCATTTTCTTTGTTACATTTACAGTAGTGATCAAAACCATGAAGTTTCCTTTATGTGTTTCTTTGCTGAGAATTCCTGTGAAATCACATTGTGGACATAACTGCTCTTGGCATTTACTGCCAAAATTTAATTATCTGATGTCTGTGTCATATTATCACTTATTCATTTCAGTCTCTTCTCATAATAGGGTCGTATTGTGCCTGTAACCACATTTTCATTACTTGTCTTTGACACCTTTCTCTTTCAGCTAAACATCTCTTGAAGTGGCACGGAACACAATAGTCAAAGTTTCATTGCACCATCACTAACCTTTACACAGTTTATATTGCTTTCCAGCTTTTTTCTCTGCTGTACTCTATTCTCAGTTTGACGACTTTCTGTGTGAGTTGTGAGACTCATTTGTTTTCCAAATATATCAGTGGGTTTTGCATCACACTTATGCTAACTACAATATAATTTATATTTCTCAGATTCAAAATTTCAGTTTTGCAGTTTGTCATAATAACAAAAAAGAAAGCAAGGATTTTCTGTATCTAGTTCATTTCACTATTTGTTTCTTTAAGATTATCGCACCGTTGATGTGTACATAATATCAGTACAGCAAATGGAATAAAAAGTTTCATATGGATAGATTTGATGAAAATATTTTTATGTGAGAAATATTGTCTAAAAATTTTCTAAAAATGTTATAAGATACAAGGAATATATTTGTGTTTTATTGTACGTGAATATTTTTAGTTAGCTGACAGATACTTTTTGTTCTGATCATGTAATGGTGTTTGCAAGCACTAGGCTGTTTGAGAATTCGTTGTGCTACTTGGAATATTGAAAAATGTTACGTTTGCCCTCATATTCATATGTTTAATATGTATAAGTACTTGTTACATTATCATATTATGTGGCAAATATATAAGCATATAATATGTATGAGTAATTGAGACAAATTAAGACCTTATAATTGCCTCTGGAAAGAACGTACTCCTGTTTGTAGAAACTCCTCCTAGAGTTACCTTTTACAAACCTGAATTTGTGGGGAAAGAACTTCTATTGCACGTGCACCAAAAATTTTGCTGGCAACTTTCCCCATCCCCATCCAGCACCACAGGAATGGCTCGTTGCCTTAAAGAAATACAAAGGAACAAGCAAAGGGAAAAGTCACTAAATGCCAGAAGGAGAACAACCACAAGACTGAAAAAGGATGAAAAATGAAACATTCAAAATTTCATAATGAACTGGAATTCAGATGGAAGTCAAACTGAAGGAAATAATAAAGCAGAAATCAAGACATACAGAATAATGTATACATGTACACTGAGATTTATTCAAAAGCAGTAATTAGTGATCTAAACGTGTAGATTTCTTCCATAAAATCCTATCTGGGAGATTTTGGCCATCTTCCTATGAGAAGGCAAGGCTTTTTGAAAGCATGGAATTCTCACAGCTGAGAAGAGACTTTAATGTTGGCACACAGATGCTCCATTGGCTTCGGAAGTTGTTGATCTAAAACCATTTCTTATTCCAATAAAAGAATATATGATAGAGTTGCAGGCTGTGGATCATCTCCACTTTCTCCTACAAGAGAGAAGACTTCAGGAAACTGAGTTTTTATGGAATGTAGAGCCATAGGAGAGGGCTCTTCTTGAGTCTGCCAGGGAGAGAAAAAAGAAAATAGTCAATTAATCAGAAGTTCAATGCTATTAGTTTAATACAGGGGATGTCAAGGATGTTTTCTTTATATTGCCTTTCAGTTATGAAAAGTCAGTTTTGAAAGCATATTAAGTCCTGTCCTAAGATATATTATATGCCTGAAAATCCTACTGACCTTGCTGGAAATTTGTAATCCTGAGTAGGAGGTCAACAAGTTCAGTTTTATGAACTCATTGCCTTGTTTTCCTTTGAGGTTGACTCCTGAACCACCCGGTAACAGAGTTCACTGTCTAGAATTTGCCTTCGCAGTCCTGTCTTAGCTTATCCCAGAGCCAACATCTGTGTTCTTCCTTTAAATTCTCATTTGAAGGAAACAGGCTCACTTGGCAGACAGAGTTACTGAGACAAATATAACTGGACCTCAATGTAATTCCCTCATGGGCAGATGTAGGCTGACGTTTTTGCTACTTGTTGTTTGGCAAAAGGTCTTGCAAGGCCAGATTGGTTGTTGCTTAGATTATAAAGAAATATAGATTATATACAGTTGGAAGCAGTAGAAATACATCAAACCTAAAAAATGAAGAATCTATCATGCTTTCGTATCTGTGATTTTCCATTGATTTGGGACGTAACCATTTGATTTCGGCATTGTACTTGTGTTCATGTCAATAAGTAAGATAGCAAAACCTCTTGGGGATTACTGTCTCTTAATCAAGCCCATCATTAAATTGTGTACACAGAAATGGGCCTAGAGACTGGAGCTCCTGCCAAAACCCCAGAAGCCAGAAAAGAACATCAAGATTTTAAAAAACATTCCTGTAAGACATTTACCAATGTTTATGCAAGTCTTAGTCCATCTCTTCCATTGCTGCTTTCAGCTGATTGAGAGCATAAGGTGCAGTGTTTCCTGTAAGTCAACAGAAGCCTCTGGAGAAGCAGATAGGAGTGATGCCTTTTTTCACCTTGATGTCATATGATCTTAAATTTCCTCAAGTGTTCTCTTGGATCCCCCTCTGGAGTTTTGCTGTCTGCAAAACCCTGATTAAGCAGGGCTCCTATTTGCTTTAATAGCCTCAGATTTGACTCCACGAGTGCCACAGCATGTTTGGAGTGCCTGTGGACACTAATTTTAAATTGTCATCTGAAATGTGTTTACTGCATGCTCATAGATGAAATGTGTTTATTGTTATGCACATAGAATGTGCATCATTATATAAATGTTTAATGTATGTATAAGCTTATATTATTTTTTTTCTTGTTGCCTTTCCTCTTTGCTAACAATAGTTCAGTCTAATTTGTGTGTATATTGTAAGAATACACACAAACAAATGCATCATATTAGTGGTATAAGCACAAACCTAATAGAAGCATCTTCTTCATGGTCTGGATCTGCCAGATATTTACTATCACACAGTCATTAGGTTTGAAACAGACTATGTGTGTATTACATGCACACAGAAATATACCGTCAGCTGTAAGGGTCTAACATTGAAAATTGGATCTCTAATCTTACATTTTCTGCATTTCCAGGTTTTTTTCTACTTCCCCCTCTAATCTGAGCAAAGTTTGACATTAAATTGTTGTCTTTGAAACTAAATAAATTGCAGAAAACAGTAATTGGGCATGATTCTTCTTTTTAACTCTTGTACAAGATTTGAACCTATAATCAGCAGAGGCGAGGGCCAAAGACAATAGCTCAGGAGTTAAACTGACCTGAAGTGCACTCTTTTTACTGACTTATGTATCTTTCTCGAAGGAAAAAACCCAACCAAACAAAGCTCAACAAACAATCCACACAATTGGTGCACAGATGGTACAGAGCAGAACCAGATTCCTCTGCAGAACTGTAAAGCTTTCATCCCATGCAGTTTCTACACTGATACAGATTTTACCCATCCATCTGAGCTGTTAAGTTTTTGTGCACTGAGTGTGAGACTCATAGATTTGGCTCCAGCATCCACTCACCCCCACAGATAGGGGTATGTCTTACAGACTTTCCTAGCACAGTGCCAGAATCTGTCTCCTGCTGCATGACCTGATATACCAGCTGCAGGTGGTTGGCAGCTCCTCTCCTCCCGTCTCCCAGTGTGCTGCTCTGCCCAGTGGGACAGTCTGCTGGGCTACATGTCCACCAGCTCTTTGCCAGGGGTGGGGCTCCAAGGAACCTGCTTCCAGGTGTGTTTCCTGGCTGCAGCACAGGGGCTTTGGCCTCTTCCCCACCAAGAACCCCAACACACAGATATGTCTCCTGCACAGGACCAGTCCACAGTTTTGTCTTATTCCTTGGAAAAGAAGAAACATGAGAGGACTGAGCCATTTGTAAATAGAGTTATGCAAAGCTACAGTCAGTTTTGTTTGCCAGAGCTTGATGATTTGAAAAATTTGTTCGCATATTTCTTCCAGCCTGTATCAAATATTCTGGAAAGTCATCTGCTTCTTCAAACATCTTTTTGGTCCTCTGTTGTATCTGGATAAATGTATCAGAGGACTGCTGGTTTAGTGGACTTCTACTTTTATACTAATAATGCTCTTAATTGTCGTTATTTCCCAGACAACAAAAATAAATATTTCATTTGTTGTTCCATAACTTATTCCACTCATGTGGCTTCTTAAATTTTTGCTTGTTTCAGGTCTGGCTCAGCTGTATTTCATCAGGCAAAGCTGCCACCAAAGCTTGATGGGAGATTTGTCCAAGTAAAGGCTTTAGGATTTGACATGTATTATTTTGCTCTGTCTTTGTGCTGTTACTGTCTTTCATTTGATTCGGAATATAGATAATGATATTCTGGATTTAAAGCAACAACTTTTTTTTTTTTTAAAGAAATAAAATATTTGTTTTACTATGCAACGCCTGGAAACACCTTCAAAGAGGTGATTTTAGTATCTTATAATTTTCTGTACACCATAAATAGTTACTTGGAATGGGCTTCTAGTTGTCTGCACTAAAAGGAAAAAAATACTGACCAAAAGAATTTAAAGTGCTTAAGAGTTTTAACCACAAAGGATACACAGAGAGGCTAGAATGGCACATGGTGCTGACCCTGTCAGATTCTTAAAATACCAACAGTTTGGTGGTCTATAATCCTGTCACTCTTTTCATGTATCTGAAAAAAAAAATGCTTAACATCCTCGTTAATTGAAACTATAGCTTTTGGGCAAGAGATTTGATTTTTCCAGTATCAGTTTTATAAAATCAGGAAGGATTTAGAGTAAGAGCATAGGGATCTACTTCCTGAAAAACCTACTAAACCTTTTAAAAAAGATTTTGCAAAACAGTTTACTCAGAAGGGTTCTCTTGTATATCATGTTATCCACAAATTCTCTTTCCCCATCTTTATTGTGGAACTTTCTTTACAATCTTCGTGTTTTAAAATCCATGTGCCCCTTTTTCTTCCTGCCCATGAGAATTGAATTAATTCTTTCTTTGTGATTTCATTCCATCAAACTTTTTATGATGTCACAAAAGATTAGATACAGAGAAAACCTGAGAATTTATCGAAATTACTGCTCAGGATTACACAGGATTGAGCCCACTGAAAGAATTGCAGTCATGTTGAGGCATGGTTTTCTAGCAAAAGCCAATGAGCTTTAAATGTGAAGTGGTCCAAGAATACATGAAGCATAAGGATGAATATTTCAAAATAAAATGTTTTCCAACATTTTCTCTGAAGGGTCAGTTATACAATTCCAAAAAAAACCCCAATTCTTGTTTTAAAATCTAAGAATGGAAAGATTTTAAACCAGAAATGATGGTACTAAATAACATACAATCTACAATGTATGAACCTAAAGACATTCTAGAATAAACTGGAGCTTTGTCATCATTATCACAATAATATAATTATTTATTCCAATATATTTATTCAAAGATTTCTGGTTGTCTTCACCCTTTTCTTATCTATGTCTTACGAGAAAAATTATATAGAACCAATAGGACCAACGAAGCAGTAAATTGCAGTATCTCATGAATATTATTTGTTGAGCCACACATGGTTCATGTTGCACTTCGGGTTTGGGGGGTTTGTTTGGTTTTTTTGGTGAGAAATAAAATTTTCCTCTCCTCAGCAGCAACAGTAGTAACAGAGGAGGAAGGAGCAAACCATTCCAAACTTCAGGAGGTGCATTAGTCAGCCTGCCAGAGTCTTTCAATACGACCAGTTTATTCTTTATACAAACCATTCCTAGGTTCTTTCACTGAATAAGTGGAGACAGAATAGGTGCTTCTTTCAGCAGACCACTGAGGGGAAACTACCTTTATCATCTTCTGCTATCTAGCACGTGCTTACAGATGTCCTTATCCACTTCTCAGCAATGAAATTGTAGGAAATAATTGTTGAGGATAGGAATCCTGAGAATTTATAGTGTGCATGTTGAGTCCATTTGATCTTGACTATAAGGTCACCTTAATTTCACTGAGGTGTATGTATATCCTTGAAACATTTTCTCCATCTGACAGCAGCAAAGCGTACAGGAGAATGAAAGTGGGTGTCCTTCCACCAAAGGAGGACATCCTTGGGTTAGCACAGGATGTTTGTGTATAACGGGAAAGATGGAATCTTAACAGGCTCTGTTGACCTTCATCACTAAAATGGGAAGACGACCACATATGTGACAGTGTCATACTGAAGTCTGACCATGCATTCCTATATGCAAACTGTGTGTGCATTTGATCTTTGTAGATACTAGCAGACTTGTATCTGGGAAAACAGCTGAGAAGATAGTGGTGTCTCAAATGGGACAATTACCTTTGGTGATGTGCTTTTATTTGATGCTTGGCACATTTTAAATTCCATACAAAACAACCTGCCTGCAGGTTGTGATGTGATATCCCTGTGACTTTTACTCCCTAACTGGATGGAATGGGTGGTTTTCTTCTCTCTTCTGTTCTGTCTTCCTTTCTAGACTAATAAAGTTTTAGAAAAGGTACAATCTTGTAACAGTGTCCATAAGCTCTTGTCATGTACCATATATTACACAAAGTCTCCTAGGTATTCTTTGATTTCCAGATTTTCCAAACATCTCTCTCCCAGATACTTTTTGAATGATTATTTCCTTCAGCTTGCGTTTTTCCAGAATGAATCTCATTTTGGGTGATATCCAAAGCCCATTGAGGTCAGAAGAATGTCTCCTATTGACTTCAGTGAGCTTTGGATTTGTTCCTTTATTTCCTATTTACAGAAGCCAAATTCTGCACACCTTATTGTTTTAATAGGAATTTTGTGTCAGCAAGGCAAGCAGTGTTGGCTTCCATAGTCTGGTATTTTCAGACTCCTTTGCAATGTATTTCACTCTTTTCACTAACATTTGTAATGGTACAACATAATTTACAAATATAAGTGCTGTTTATCCGTCACCATGGATAGCTAATGGAAATCTTAAGTAATACTGAGTGAATTCTGTTGCATTTGGTACCACCTCTTTCCAAACTTGATATATGTTCTTCCATTACCTCTTGCTTTGGTCTTTTAATTACTTTGCAGTTCATAAGGCTTTGTAAGGATTTGGGAAAATGTGAATAATTTGTGGGTAAAGTTTTGAAAGGCACTGTAATCAGATATAAAGTCCAGCTACAGGTTATATTCTACATATAACAACTCTTGCCCAGATTCAGGAAAGTACTTTAACATGTGCTCAAGTCTATCCCTGTTAAGAAATGCAACTAGATTCTTAAATGTAATTGTATAAGTGGGACTTTGATCTCACTAAAAGTTAAGGAAAACTTTGTCTTCATTCCTGAATAGGGAGTTCTTTTCAAACAGTGTCTTTTATATATTATCAGTTCTCTTAGACGAAAAATTCCAAACTGTTCTAAAAAGGATATTCATCACTGCATCATGGTTATCTCTGAAATGAGTGTGCTATACATCTTGCCCAGGATTTGTCATTTAAATTTAAAACAGGAGTGAGTTTAGCGGAGGTCCACCAAGATAGTCAGGGATTGAAGGATTTGCCTCAGGCTGAGGCTTGTTCAACATGAAGAAGATATGGCTTTTGGGGGACCTTGGAGGATGGAGCCAGTGCTGTGTGATGGGATGATTACAGATTATGGGCAGAAGTTGAAATGATACAAGGTCAGGCTGGATTTAAGGAAAAACTTTTTTACGGTTTGGTCAGTCAAAAACAGATCAGAATCTCAGCAATCAGAACTGATTGTTCAGAGAAGCTGTGCAGTCCTTGAAGGTTTCCAAGACCAAGCTGCATACAAATGAGTTGGTCAGAGCTCACAGCTGACCCTGCTTTCAGCTGGAGGCTGGACTGGATGAACTTCAGAGGTGCCTTCCAACCTGAATTGTCCTGTGATCTTTTGATCCTATTCATTTTCTACTGTTGCTTATGGTTCTAGTCTGCTCTTGGTCTCTCTTTGGGTCCATATTTTTTTTTCTCAATAGCAGGTATCCAATTGCTTTTCTGGAAGGAGAAGAAATACTGGAAAGCAAGTACTAGAATTCCTTGGACTTCCTTTTGAAAAGTATTAACTGTATTTCTCTCTTTGGAATTTTTCTCATTTCTCAGTACCTGCTCCTCTTGGTATACAAATTTAATTGTTAGTGGTTCAAAAATTATCTAAATAATTCTTTTATGGTCTGTGGATGTGTATGTCCTCCTTCCAGTTTGGATTTTTTCCTAGCTGTTTTATTAAGTACTTGTTATAAATAAATGTACCAGAAAGATTCTGCTTCTCTAGTTGCTCAGGCATATTTTCCTTAATTTTCTTGTTAAAGATTATTTTTTTAATTGTTCCCTTATTCTTTCCTTTTTCCTCTTTAATCTTTTGTCAATTTGAGTGCTATTTCACAGAATCAAACCACAGAATGGTTGAGGTTGGAAGGAACCTCTGGAGATCATCTGGTCCCACCCCCTTTCTCCAGCAGGGCCGCATGGAGACAGTTGCCCAGGTCCATGCCCAAATGAATTTTGATTATGTTTATGGATGGAGACTCCACAACTTCCCTGGGAAACCTGTGCCATCACTCAGTCATCCTCATAGACAAAAGGGTTTCCTGGTGTTCAGATGAAAACTCCCAGGTTTCAGCTGATGCCCATTGCCTCTTTTCCTGTTCACTGGGCACCACTGAAAACCTGTACACCCTCAGGTATTTATTTACACTAGGAACCTTCTTTTCTCCAGGTTAAACAGTCCTCTCTGGGCATTTTTGAGTGCATGGAGTTGTTTTAAGATGTTTTGATTTCATACGTAACAGAGAGCCTGCAAGGGTAAAGACCAGCAACTGAAGAAATCTAAAACCAGGTACTTAACACAAACTATTTATATGCCTAGAGCTTTAGCTGGACTGTATGTAGAATTACAGATTGACTGAGCAGGTGAAGCCAATTTTTTCAGACCATAGTTCAGTGCTTTACTACCAAAAACTTTAAAATTAATATAAATTCCTCTATTAAAATTAGGTGGGGTTTTTTTTCCGTATTTTTCCTCATCCTTCAGTAAAAGTTTTAGTTTCAGCCTAGCTTTGTCTGGGGCAGGACACTTCTGCTTTGTTTTAGTATCCCCTACAAGTGCACAAACCTCTTGAAAAATGTTTCAGGGAACATTAATCAACAGGGACATACTCTATCCGGAAAAGTTAATCTATGAAGAGATACTACTAGACAGATATTGTTTCTACACAGAAGATATTAAGAATTTCTCAAAGGTAGCTCTTGTGGTGTTGTCAGCTCATGACACGTAATGGACAAACAGACCCTGAGTTGAAAAGTGAATGAACTTGTTTGTTTGTCAAAAAAAATTTAACTTTGTAAAATGAAGTCATCCTAAGTGGGAACAAGAAAGACAAAATCTTGAACATCTCCTGGGGAAAAAAAGATACAATGTAAAACTACTTTGGGTTGTTTGAATTGCAGTGTTTGGTTAAAATAAAGACATTCAGTTTAAACACTTGCCATTTTTTATAATGTGAAACTTTGAACCTTTCTTTTCCAGAAATGTCTGATTGAAATGTATCTACATTTTAAAAGTTTTTTTCACTTTCCCAAGAAATGCATAAATTTAATTTAATTTCTTTTAAGAAGGGGTTCATTGGAAACAACAGTTTTCTGGTACAGAATTATCTGACATATTTTTAGCTTTTTGTGTAAATCATTTAACTGAAATACCTCCGTTTTCGTTCTGTGAGAATTATATAGTTTATAAGGATAATTAGTTTGTATTTATGAAGCACTTAAAGATTAATCTCTGAATGGAATTATAAAAAATACTCTCGTAGTCTAAAAGACACCAATGAAATTAAAAGGCACTATAAGGAATACCCTGAATCATGGATATAAATTAATAGTTAGTTTAATTAAGTCATTAAAATCTCTGTAGACTTTATTGTTCAGAGTTATATCAGGCAGGCACTATGTGCAAAAATGTGTACACACCTTATCTTTTCCTACTTAGAAATGGCATTTCATTTAATCTATCACTTTACCATCCAGTCATTTGGGACTGTGAGGTGCTTCTATACTCTGCCTCACACAACTTTAGTTTTGACTGTCCTGAGTAATTTTGGATCATCAGCAGAACATATAAGGTTTCTATTTGTGTTTGAGGTTACTCAGGAGCAGGCTGAACAGCAGAGATTCCAGCAGAGTCTTTGTAACACCTCGTGAGCACCTTCCTCCCTTCTGACAACTGGTGGCTCATTCCTTCTTTTCCTTCCTAACTGGAAAAAAAGCTAATAATGCTCAAGAGGACCATTGCTCTTGTGCCATGGCAGCTTCATTCTTTCAAAGGCCTTTGAATTTTCCCAAAGCTCCATGGAAATCCATGACATATGCACCAGAGTATCCAAGTATAGAATTGCAACACTGCAGTTACCAGATCATCTTATCCACATGCTCCTTTGGACAAGCTTAACACATTTTTGAGACATGACTTCCATCTGCAGATCTGCATTGATTCTTTCCCATTTAAAATCTCTGTCACAGCTGTAACTCCCATCATATTGCCATACTGGGGTAGACTTGTTAAAATATGCAGTCTTTGACTTCTGAATTATTTGGATACTTACCTTTGATTCCCCCAAGTATTATATTGCTTTTTTTTTTTTTTTTTTTTTTTTTTTTTTTTTTTTTTTTTTTTTTAATAGAGAAAGAAGGTAAAAGTGAACAAAATACCACTTATTTTTTCTGACTAAATCATTAGCACTGGAGAGTTCATTAAAGAATGCTTATAATGAAAACCAAATTCCACAAGTTTATTTTAGGCAAGGAAAACAAAACTAAATGAAGAATCATTTAAGGTAATGTCCTGAATTTGTACTCATTAGTTACTAACCTGTAACTAATTAAATATTATTTTCTTTATGAGCTCTCTGATATTATTTTCTGTGTTTTGATTTTCAGATACGTGTAGACAACTTTCATAGAAAGCAAATTAATCTAGTCTTTGGGTCTCACTCAGATGTATTTGGCATATACACATCTGAGGTCTGTAATAGAAGAGACTGTTTTAGAGACATGCACATTCACATCAGTATCACGTTTCTAAATTTCACAACAATCTTCATTTCAGGCCTTCATATTTCGTATGTGCTAGATTTCCCTGTTGTGTCACTTGTCTTTTCTGCCTGTGGAGCACTGAATAAAGCTTCGGTAAATTCAGATGGAAATTGCCTGTGCTCTTGACAGTTTCTGCTGTTGACAATGTAGCAACAAACAACTCAATTCTGATTTTTAGCTTGCTTTAAACTTACAGAAATGGTGTAACTGCTGTCTGTTTTTAACTATTCCTGAAAAGCCAGTAAGAGGTAGTAGGAAGGGCCACTCAGGAGAATGATTCAGAGTGACCTGGAAGCTTTAGCTATTGTTGGACTGATGATGTTCTCCTTGCTGAACCTGATGTGTGCTGCCCAGAGCAAAGGTTGTTCGTGTGTCTGTTGCATCCTGTTCTGCCCAAGACACAAAATCACTCCTCTGATGGGGGTTCAGAGATGGTGAGGATCGTATTTTTCTTAGAAGTAATAAAATAAAATAAAATAAATAAGGAAACAGAAGGTGCTTAAGGATGTGTTCTATTGGCAACAACATTTTTGTGAAAAATTGAAATCTCTGCAGCTCATCAAAGACAGCAGCAGTTACCAAATATTTGAGCCCATCACTGCTGCACTCTTATGACATATGTTCAAAACTGGATGCCTGTATTTAAATAGGCTCCCGAATCTACAATGATAATGAGTTTTTTAGATAGTGTGATGTTTAGCCGAGTTGTACCTCATACCCATTCATTGAGATTTGTGGATATCCATCACTGAGAATTAACAGCTTTACTGACACTAGGGAGACTAAATACAGATTTAAAAGTTTAACATTAGGCTAATAAATGTGTTAATATTTTGACCTATTTCCTAGAAATTTTTCTTTTTTTATCTTAAAAACACTCACAGTGAGTAAAGCAATTTTTAAATGTCTTGGCCTGGTAGTTACAGCATCTTAGAATCATAGAATGGTTTGGGTTGGAAGGAACCTTAAATATCATCAAGATCCAATCCCCCTGCCACTTTCAGCCAAACCACATTGCTCCAAGAGCCATACAGCCTGGTCCTGAACACTTCAGGAATGAGGCATCCACAACTTCTCTGGGCAGCCTGTTCCTGTGTCTCACTACCCTCTGGGTAAAGAATACCTTCCTTATATCTAATCTCTCCTCTTTTATCTTAAAACCATTCCCCCTTGTCCTGTTACTACCTGTCTGTGTAAAAAGTTGCACTCCCTCTTTTTTATAAGCCCCTTTTAGGTACTGGAAGGCCACAATGAATTCTTCCTGGAGCCTTCTCTTCTCCAGGCTGAACAAACCCAACTCTCTCAGCCTGTCTCTGTAGGAGAGGTGCTCCAGCCCTCTGATCTTTTTCGTAGCCCTCCTCTGGACTCACTCGAACAGGAACATGTAGTTCTTGCGTAGAGGACCCCAGAGCTGGATGCAGAACTCCAGGAGGGATCTCATGAGGGCAGGGTAGAGGAGCAGAACCACTTCCCTTGACCTGCTGCCCACACTGCTTTGGATGCAGCCTAGGAGTTAAAACATACTCCAAAAGTTTAGTATTGATACAATCAAACAAACAAAAAAAAAGGTGAAGATTTCTTGAAGACACATAGAGTAGAAGCAAAATCCTACCAAAATGAAAAGCAAGTTTATTGCTTTTCCACACTTGTTGGTAAGAGGCAGTGAAAGAGAAAAGCCCTATATGAGCTGGATGTAAAATGAGCAGTTTCAGTGTGATTGTGTTTTCTTTTACGTAGACAAACAAATACATGAATAAGTGTGTATAAGATCCTTCATCTAACTTTGATTCTTGAGGAGTCTTGATCACTTGTAGCTTCCTGGCTGACTGCATTAATGCTACTATTTAATATGGATTCTTTTCTATTTCGTTTAACACTGTTCTCGCCTTTTCTTAAGTACATCTCACTCATCCTACCTCCATTTCTCAATGATATGTTTATTTTCACAGTTCTCTCAACCATCTCTTGCACAGGCAAGCTCACTGACCATTTTTCAGTAAGTTTTGAGACCTAAGTATGTACTTTCTTCACATGATCAGCTGGTAATTTAGAATCTAGGTCTCTTCATCCTCTTATTTCCTGGCAGCTTTGTCTAAAAACTATCGTGGGGCAGCCAGTCATCCTCAAGTGCTTCGTGCAAAAGCTGATCTCTAGAGAACTCAGATAATTGTTGTCTTTAGGGATCTCCTTTACTGAATGCCCATGGTCCAGTGTTGTGTGCTTACCTTAAGGTATATTTATTCAGTGTGTCACATGAGCATCTGCACAGCAGATAACAGCAATTTGTGGAACTTCAGTCCTAAGCTGCAAATAACTCTTTTGTAATACAAGCTGCCTCATCCCTCGTGCTCAAAAAAAAGGAGCAAGCATTGAAACTTACCATGAAAATGAACTGACAACTTTACTATAGCTTAGTAACTTGGATTCCTTTTTCTAATTAAAATGGAAAGTTTTTCAAACAGTAGAATAAAGATTTATGTTTTTCTTGTCATGGATAGTATTTACAGCTGCAGCTCCTGAAGATAACCATCTCCTGTGTTAAAACGCTTTTTTTGAAATCACTGCCAGAAGAAGGCATAAATTCTCCCCTTCCTATGTTCACTGTTGTACCAGTGATTTCTGTGCTGCCTCTGACATACCAGACACATGGCACTGCTGGTATTCAGATGAGATGAATTATGTCCTAGACCTGATATTTCTTTGTTAGTTTTACAGTATAGCATATAATTAAAAAAAAATAAAAATGAAAGTCTCACATAAAGAAAGCTCTCAAATGGTCATAGGCTTAACGTCCCTCCATCCTTTTTACAGGAAGAAAAATGACTAAAACTTGAAGTCAGACTCTGGCATGCTTGAATACCATATGCCTGCACTATTGAGAGACTGGAGCAGAGTATCTGGAGAAAGATGAGAGAGTGTGGGTGGCAATAGAAAAAACAACCACGACTGTAAGTTAGCAAGATAATATCCTTACTTTCTTCTGTGGGTCTCAAGAGTGATTAAAAAAACATTGGTGTTTTAAAAATATTGCTTAGGACTACAATGTGACTCATAATGCTTCAGAGAATGGAATTCTTGGAAGTTTCACTGTAATGCCAGATTTTAGAATGGAGGGCAGCAGAGCTGCAGAGAAGTAACATGAGGCTATGTTGATGGAGAAAGAACATCTCTGAGGAAATTCAAGTGAGAGAGAAAGAAAGGAAAAGAATGGGCCTGGGGAGATATGACAAGACAATTACTTATACTGAGAACTGTTGCTTGCACTGAAGAGAATGTTTCACTGCTTTTTGAGGTTTTATTGGCCAGCACGCCTGCCTACACAACATTTTGTCATATGCACAGCAGGGGAAGATAAGTAATGTTGACCAGTCAGACAATGGAAGTAATTACAAGTGAATCCAAAAGTCCATCCTAGAGCTGACCTAAAAGTTTTGGATAAAACTTTCCTTCTTTTCTTCTTTTTCTTTTATTATTTTTTTTTTCTCTTTTGGGGTTTTCTTTGGGATTTTTGGGGTTTTCTTTGGAGTGTGTGTGAATTTCTGGAAAATTCAGAGTTTTTGTGAGGGAATGTATTGGCTAAATGTTGGGAAGCTTTCTCAAGTCAGAATAACCTTTCTGGTCAGAATAAAACAAAGAAGAATGTTGGTCATCTGGAATTAAATAGTAGCCTCACAGTTATGGCATGTACCTGATATTTTGCTTGATACTGTAACACAGCTGTTTCATATCCTCAGTAAGTAGTTTTGCTAGGAAAGTGAAGAGTCTTACTCCAACCATTACCCACAAGTGCTGATCAGTACCTCTTCCCTTAAAGTTCCAAGAAAATGGTTTGTGTATTTCACAGGCTATGACATTGTCCAGATTATGGAATTTCCAGGTTCAGATCCATGGACATGGGCTGGGCTTGTACCAAAATGTCCTCCTTTAAGTGAGTGTCCTCGCTATCTGGCAGCTGAGGTAGGATTGAATTCTCCCTATTGCTTATACTGGAAGCCTAAATGCTAAAATCTAGACTTTTTAATTATTATTTTTAGGAGCATTCTTATTATTTAGTTCTCTCCTATAAACTCTAGTTTGTGCATACTATTAAATAAAATATGTTGGTTCAGAGTTCTGAAAATGTGTCAATGGCTTAAAGGTGGATAATGGTGCTGTCTGGATAGAAACTTTGTATATGTTGTAAACATTTAATGATTGTTTGTCTGATAATTCATGTCTAAGAAATGCCATTACTTGATATTTGGTATTTCCTCTCTGAAAAAAGAAAGCCATACAATCAGCAGGGGAGCAAATATGACACTGTTCATGTAAGTGATGGTTCTATATCACAGCTAAATAAATATCCTAAGAAGTGAACAATTAGTTGACACATTCTTGGCTGAAATTTCTTCATGTAATTTGATCTATGAAGTGTGTGGATAAATTAACTGATCATAACCAGTTCCTGAACAATTAATGAACGGGAAGAAACACTACAGAAGACGGAATTTGAATAATGTATGTTTCGTTTCACTTGAGTAACAAGAAAATTTATATCTTTGAGTTGGCCAAAATGGAAAATTAGTGGACTAATTTTGCAGTTTACAGATGGATGACACGTGGATTTTAACCAGGTTGAAATGGCAATTGGGTGGATAAATTTTTGATTAAAAATTTGTCCAGCTTTCCTGAGCTTACGATCTACCAATTCCTTCATTTCCCAAAGCAGTGAACAGAGAAATGTTTATTCATTATGGGGTTAGTGCAACTAATTTTCTCTCATATTGCCTGTCATCCAGTAAATTTCATAATATGTGAACACAGCCAGACTATTATGATCTCAGAGGCAGTAGTACAATCTACAATGCATGATGGTAATAGGTTCTGAGATAAACAGGACTTTGGACAGAATGAGAAAAAGCACCAAAAATTTCAGTAAACAGCAGCAAGCCAATCTGCATCTTCTCAGTTTGTGTAGGAGATAAGTTAGAGCTGGGAAACATTTTCTGTTATGCACATTAATGGATGTACAACTCATCCAATCACTCAGGAGCTAATACTGCACTTTTCTGTTCTATGCATAAAAAATGTCATGCCAAATGACTCTGAGTGGTATCCATAATGATGAATTTACAGCCATCAGTAAGGAGACTTCTTCGATTTTCTGCATTAAAACAGCAGATTATTA
This sequence comes from Aleadryas rufinucha, assembly GCA_013397815.1. NCBI lineage: Eukaryota > Metazoa > Chordata > Aves > Passeriformes > Aleadryas > Aleadryas rufinucha. The sequence continues at coordinate 243,134 of VZTH01017196.1, read as the reverse complement.
TGATCCCATCCAATGATGGTTTTCCTTGGCCTTATTAAAAAGAACAGCATACAAGGCAATCATACCCTTGGGCGTCTTTTGACTTGCTCAAAAGTATGACTTAAGTGTTGATTTCTTTCCCAAAAAAGCCCAAATTCCATTTTGCAATGATGACACATCCACCATCTAAAAATGAAGGACATGGGAATTGCAGTGAATGCCCTGATTGCTCACCTGGTAGCAAAAATAGCACCAGGTTTCAGAGACAATATTTATCTGTGCATGTCTGTCAGCTGTCCGTGCTGTGCATGGGAATAGATAATCCTCTCCCTCTTCTCATCGTCCCACAGTTTGGCCCTTATCTCACACATTTGTAATACAGTGCTACAGTCTCTCTCAGAGACCTCAGTGGCTTCTTCCCCACCATCTGGCCCTTGAACCACTGTCTTACTGCATTGAGCAAGAGGGGCTTGACAGATCTAGGAATGAACTGTGAGTCAGCATTCAATAACTGGAAAGATAGAATAAAGTCTGATTTTCCTTTTTGTCTAGTCTCATTTCTTGGGATTAGATTTATTAACAAAACAGAAGATTCCGAAGTGATTTCATAGTGACACAGAATATGTGGTAAAAGGAAGAGATGTTTCCAGCTTCAAGCAGTGTCTGCAGGAAATGCTAATATACATCTCCCTGGGTAGCTTCCTATCCAGCTTTAGAAAACAGATGTACTTCTACAGTACATATCAATTTGTTTCAGTTCTACTGGTAAATCGCTATGGAGTTCCTCCAAACCTGTCTCTGTGTCCATGAGAAAGCAGTAGAAGACTTTCACTCAGTCAGTAAAAAAACCCCCAAAATGCAAGGTCCATTACATTTCTTCCTCAATCTGCTCCTTTTTCTTCCATTCTGTTCCTCCCAATAGATAACTTCTGGAATGTATTATGGCTGAATGAATCAACTGAAGACATCTCATGGGAATAGGAGAGGTCTTGTCGGTCAGTTCTGGGGAACAGTTCCAAATTCTTCTGTTGCATTTGCTTACCATACTTTTGCTCTAACCAGGTAGGTAGAACAATTGACTCAGTTTGATGTCATGGTAGATTATTTCGTAACAAAGATACTTCAGTCAGCTAACCACTGTCAGAGACATACAGAGATCTGCATGAACATCAAAAAATTAGAGCCCAGCATAATCATTCCAGTGGCATGTGTTTTAGAGAAGGCAATAGACAGTTAAAAGGAAAAAAAATGATTAAATGAAATAGCAGGAACTAGACAACTGAGTTTCATCTAATCTCTTCCATTTCCCCAGAACTGTTCATTATTCACCAACACACATGCAATGGATGTATTTCACTTCTGCATGAGAAGAAATAGAAATTAACTTGGTCATTTAAAAAAAAATTTTGTATATTTATCACTTCTTTAAATAACTATTTTATTCTGTAAAATGCACAACTCCCTGCCTCTCCCTTTCCAGTGTTCCAAAACCACTTTGGGCTAATTTTGATCTCCGCAATTGTATGTGTCTGTGTTAGTGGCACAGTGTGTTCTCTGTGTCCATGTGCTGCAAATCTGGTTGACAGCAGCCTTGCGCCCTATTCTTTCCTGATTGTCCTTCATCACAAATGGAAAGTGATCAAATAAACAATATTTTTTTCTTGCATGGAATTGTGCAACTTTCAGAATTTCTTCATCTCGGTGCCATAGTTTATTTAAGGGTCACTTCCATTATAAAAATTCTTAAAAGTCATAATATATGCATAAAAATTTATTTGTAACTTAATAAAATGTATTTTTAATAAACATATATTAAAAATTTTATCCAAATGTTATGAATTTTTTTTTTTATTCTTAGAAATTGTTCTCACTATCAGGTCTTTGGCACTAAAGATACCTTTGGCATAATTATACTTACAAAGTTATATGAACTCAGAGAAAGCTCTGGAAGATCAGAATTTTGTTTCAATACAGAATTTTTTGAATTTATGATACTTGAAGAGAGGTTCTGTGCAGTGACACTTCATTTAATTTCTGTAATGTGGTACATAATTTGAGGAATTATGCCTGATAACCTCTAGTGATTAAGTTAATATACTGAATTTTGTCCACTGCAAGAGATGGACTGGGATTAGCTCAGTTGATTAGAGCATGGTACTAATAATGCCACGGTTGTGGGTTTCATCCCCATATGGGCCATTCACATGGGTTGGACTCAATAATCTTTGTGGGTCCCTTCCAGCTCAGAATATGCTGTGATTCTGAATGTACATCCTGACTGACCCTTCAGGCAAGAAAAGCAAGACACAAGGGAAATAGAAGTATGACCCTAAAAATCCATCCTGGGGTGCCTTGGAATGGAATGTGAAAATCTGGTCAAATGCAGACTGCTCAAGCACTAGTTGTTTATAAACCTAAGATGGTGAGAGAGAGATGGCCATAAAAGAATGAAAGTTTCACCATGGTTCTTACCCTCATTACCTTCATTTACTGAAACCCCTCATTGCTAGGGGTTTCAGTAAAATCTAAATATGTTTATAATTTTTCATAGTGCCCATTACCTTGTAATGGATAATGGAATGCCGTTCTGCTCAGGACCATGTTCCAGATCATTCTTGAAGACTCCAGTAAGAAATGCAGCTCTTGGATAACTTTATCAGACTTTCAGGGATCACCTCCGTGTTGGAGTAATTCTGGGCACTGGGGGATGATGTATAGGGGGTTGAGCTACCTTACCCCATATGGCCATGTCCTAAAGGTCCTTTTAAGATGGAGGATATTTATTACTTGAAAGGAAATGGAAGCAAATGCTTCCATGAGCAAAGTCAGGATGGAACTATTAACTTGCAAAAGAGAGATGAAACAACATAGAGGCCTGATCTTCTAAGTTTGATTGCCACAGGAACCGCATGGACCAGACTGAGGAAGCCTTACTTTTGAGGGTATAAGCCCTGAGAAGGATTCTCATGCAAAACATATTAGCTGAAGGATTTTAACCTTGTCCTGCATTGCATTTTCACCCAGGAACTACTGAATACTGTTTGCAATTCTAGTTAAGATGTTTCTTGCCGTTGAGTGTAAGTGCATTTACCACTGTAAACCACTTCCAAAATCTCTAAAGAAGCCAGTGGAAGGCCAAGAAGATGAGAAATACATGAGTTAGTCAATTAAGTGCAGGTCATAAATGAACCCCTTTGCAAGAGACATCATCAAACATTTGTCTGAAAAGAGAAATTTGCAGAGAGGGAAGCAGGTGTCAAATTCCCTTTTGGCAGCTGGATCTTAAAAGCAATTAGAATGAAAAGCTACCTGATCTAAAGCTCAAGACATCAGGAGGATGTGCCTTAACAAGTGGAAGAAAACACATATCGATGGGGTTTATGACTCTCTTGCTGTAGGGAGGATGCAGAACAGTGAGGAATTGTGCTGACATGCCTAAATTGTGGCAGGATATAGGACACTGGCACTGGCAGTGAGGAGGAACTTGAGAATGATTTTTGAGCTCTGTATGCAAACAGCTGTCTGTCTTCTGCAGCATGCTGTAGAAAAATAGAGGTTTTGAACCATTAGAAAAGCAAAGGAAGTGCAATAGCCCAGATTTTGATCATAATTACACCCAGGTGGTTCTGAAGTGACTACACCCGTGTCATTGAAGTCACACCAGTGCAAAACTTGTGTGAGAACTGAATCGAGCTCTTTGTTTTCTTGCATTTGTGTACCAAAAGAGTACTCTAACAGCTCTCAGTAAATAATAAATTAATAATGATATGATGATCTCCCTTATGACTGGAATAAGTACAGAAAAATTAGTGTCAGAGTAAGAATTTGCTTGCAAGATTATTTGAATGTGTCTTTTCTACATTTATATTGAATATAGGATGCTTTGCTGGACTAATTTTAATTTCTGGACCTTTTTATTTCAAATATCAGAAACATCCAGTGTACTCAGATAGTACGTGGTGAACAATAGAAAGCCTACAACATATAGTTCACAGTTCAAATGAACAAGACCTCTGGTCTTTGCATGGCAAAATACCTTTAAATCTCCAGCAGAAAGTAGTAATGAAAACAACTAATGAAGGCAAGTGCTTTTTCTGTCTCCCTGCTGTAAAGCAAATAATATTTTAGTAGCTGGTTTCATTTGTGTTTCCCCATTTGTGCCTCAGAATACACCAGACTGCAATGTTACATCACATTTTTAATGACTGGAACCATGTCCTGAGATCCCCCTCTGACCACACCACAACTTCCTTCTTTCTTTTCTCCTCCTGGCTAGAGGACTGTATGTAATTATGATGAGGACATAATTCAATTAATTATTGACAGAACATGTAATTGCCACTCAGATCTCTCTCTGATAAATCTCTCTGCGTTCTCTGACTTCTGTTTGTCGTGCACTAGGGAGGTGGAAAGGCACTAAAAATGCATTTTAAAGATAGGACGTTTCTCAATCCTTTGTATCAATCGGAGAGACTTCTGCCGCCCTGGACTCTTTAGATGTGCAGCGTATTGTTCTCGTCTGTGCTAAACAAGTATCCCCGAGAAAGCTCAGTGGGATGGAGGCTTATGATTCATTTTAAGTGGAGGATATAATAGGAGCAGATAACTTTGATTTGTGCAAAGGAAAAGTGTGATCTCTTTCAGGGATTCCAGGAATTCATAGCAAATTTTTCTTCTGTTGCTGATTAAAGAGAAAGTGATAAATAAGAGCTCTATGTTCGGTTTAAAGGAGGAATATAGCTTTAGAAAGCTGACTTATTTAGCGAAAAAAAATCCTGACCTCATATAGCCTTTGACCAAGATCTGCTAGTAGCAGAGAGTAAAGATGAGGCTGTTTCTGTTATTATTAAAGCCCACAGTGACCATTTCTGTCTGTATGACCGGAAAATGTCCTGGGGGCCGGGCCGGGGTGGGGATGTGCCCCGGTCTTGCCCGTAACTTCGGATTCCAACTAAAGCTTGCCAAAAGCGTAAAAAGGAAAAAGATAACGAGGTGAGAAAGCAAAGAATGGCTTTATTGTAAAGTAAGGAAAACTAAGCTGTAAAAAAAAAAAAAGAGACAAAAAACAAACCCCCAAACACCNCATTTTTTTGTCTGTTCCAAAAAAACAGACAACCCCCCCCCCCAAAAAAAAAAAACCCCAACCCAAACCAACAACAAAAAAACCCCAAACCAGAGAAAAAGAGTAGTCGCGTACACAGAGGCTGCCCTTGTAGCCGAGAGAGGAGACCCGCTACTCCTCTGCCTTCGGTTTTCATGGCACGACATGCGTGGGCCTGTGCAAGGCGCTGCGGGGCAGGAGCGGGGCCGGGACCGCACTGGGAGCCGTGGGCAGCAGGGTGGAGCGGGGGCTCTGCTGTCCCGCAACGGGGCAGGGCGAGGTTTGCTGGCGCTCGGGAGTCTCGTATCAGGGAGGAGCGCTCATTTGTCCCTCGTGGGGCGGCGGGAGGGAGCCGAGGCTGATGTGCCCATGCCCCAGGCTGGAGGCACTGACGGGGACAGGCTCAGGCACCCCCATCTTTGCCGTGTCTGGGCGGGCGCTGCTCGTGCCGGGGGGAGCGGGGTGATGCCCTGCCACACCCTGTCCTGCTGGCCCTGCCGCCGAGGCTGCCCTCCGCTCCGGAACTTCGCGTCCCTCTCTGTGCTCGGCGCCCGGCGCCCAGCGCCCAGCCAGGGCAAGAGAGCCCACCTCGGGGTGGGCTCCCGCCCCGCCGCCCCAGCATCAGCCAGAGACGCCTGATCCGGGCAGAACCGGTGCAGACCTGAGCCCGGTGCTGGGGGGTGCACTCTTGGGGGCAGCGGGAAGGTTAAGAAGGACTGAATGGGTTTCGAGCCCGTCAGAGCAGGCGCAGTGGCCAGGCGGACCGGGAAGCCCGAAGCGGGCACCTGAGCTGGATCTTTTGACACCTCAGCAGAGCGGTCCTATTTCCAGGGGGGCTGGGGGGACCGACGAGCGGGGTCGGAGCATCTGATTTCTCTGTGAGGGATCACTCGGTGCTGCTTTTTTTGCGGGGAGCGGCGGGAGTGGTTATGCGTGCTGATCTAAACCGTGAATGTTGAGAGACTGGAACGCTGTGGGTCCAGAGGAACATTGTCAAGACAGGGGGTACAACGCCCTTACAAACAGCTTCCCGCAGGTTTAGTTTAGCACTGCGGGCGCGACTCGGTGCCCAGCCGCGGAGAGCGGCGTCCGAGGCTCGCCCTGCCTCCGAGCCGTGCACCCCTCTCCAAAACTCAGGGGCTTAACAGCTCAGGCTCCTAATCCCGCTGCTGTCAAGGACGTGGAAGCGTTCAGCGGCGCCACGGGTGTTCCTTAAAGACCCGCTGTTTCTGGGGAGCTTTGCATAGCTCCTGCTCAGATTGCGGGATGCTCTCCACGTCCTATCTCACCTGTCGGGCTCCAAGAGAGCAAGGTCCGGCACTCCGCACCCTTCGAAGAGCAGCTGCTGGCCCCCCGGGGATGGGGCTAAGCCTCGCACTGCCGGGCTGGGCGCTGCCGTCCTGCCCGAACCTCTCAGCCCCGCTTCGCTGCAGGTGCGGTTCGCGCTGCCCCCGTCCGGGCTCCGGTCCGGCACCGCCTGCATGTCCGAGAGGGGGTGTCCTCGGCGGGGCGGGTCTCCCGCCCAGGACGGCTTTTCCCAGCCTGTGTTTTTGGTCGGGACTCACTTGCCTGCACGGCGCCGGTCAGACCTGCACCTTCGCCCTCCAGGGCTCAGGGCTCAGTCCGGGGCCGCCTCTCCGGGGTCGCTGAGGGAGCCCGCGGTCCTCCCGACCGGTCTCCTCCCCCAGGAGCCCCGAAGGCTTGGATTGCCCCCTGGGGACACCCAGTACTCTCCCTTTCCTCCGGGTCGCGGGCGGTGCGCGCTCCCGTCGCCGCCGAGCCAGAGCTCGCCGCCCCCGAGCCCCCGGCAGCGCATCCTCTCCCGCCTGCCGCTCCGCCTGCCCTTCCTCGGCTGCGGGGAGGGTGTCGCGAGGTAGGCAAAAGGGAAAGTGAATGTAGCGGTCTGAAGACAGAGAAAGGCAGTCAAGCTTAGACGTGTAGTTACTCAACCTTTATTATTTAAAAAAATTCATAAAAAAAAGGAAGGTGAACGAACGTCTTACAAAACCCCCCCCACATAAATAGGACATTCCGTCCAGCTCTGGCTATTGGCAGTTCTAGTATTTGACAACATCAGACGCGATTTCCTGGCATTAGAGAAACCCATTTCAAAATCGGTCATCACAAAGAAATACTAGAAATCCCAGTTAGCACTTGCTAGGCAGCACGGAGCACTTGTACACAACTTTTCAGACACACACCCGCGCACACACGCAGCTGGGAACAGATCCCGTAGGAAGAGAGCCTCCTTAAAAAATAGTAAACGCTTCTCAAAAAAACCCCCAACCAAACAACCAAAAAAAGGAAAGAAAGAATTATTTACAAAACGCACATGGAAATACAGTATTGACAGAGCGTGGCTGGCAAATCAACATGATTTGAATAGAGAAAGGACTATGGCATGTCTTGCTCGAAAGCTCGCACAGCAGCCTCCTTCGAGTGTCCCCGCGGGAAGACAGCTCCTGCCATCCGCGACGCAGTGCCTTCTCCCACCCCACCTCTCCTCCCGCCCTCCCTCGCCTCTCCACCCCTGCGCTTCTTGCCAGGTCCTTTTTACACTTGGATGACCACCGTGCTGGGGCTCTGGAGCCGGGTTTTGTACTGGTCTAGCCAGCTTCTCAGCTCCGAGATCTTGTAGCCCTCTGGTCCTCTGCCTCCCTGGTACATCACCTTCTCCTCCTGGATGATGTAGAGCCTCTCGAAGTAGGCACCGTAGGCGGCGCTGGAAGCATTGTCCATCGTGTCCACGGCCAGGGGGCAATCGGGCGCCCCTTCCCTCATCAGCTGAGCTGCCCGCAGCCTGTCCTGGAGGCACTGGTGCTTGGGGATGTTGTAGGCTGCGTCCGAACTGACCCAGCCGTCGGAGGGGTGTGCTTCTTCGATGTACACCAGCAGGAAGTCGGCAATGTCCACGAAGTGCGCGGCCAGGCGCTGGAAGGACCTCAGGCGGGCCATGAACGGGGGTCAGGTGCAGCTGCCGAAGTTGAGGATGAGGGGTCTCTTGCCGCGGGCGAAGTCTAGGATGCGGAGCCTCTTCTGCCCGTCCAGCTGGATCACCTCGGGGTTAGGGGCCAAGGAACCCACGTGCGCCGACTTGAAGAAGTCCAGCTTCTGCCCGTGCCACACGGCTTTCAGCGACTCCAGCGTGAACATGCGGTTGGAGTCGGACACGCAGACCGGGGGGTCGTCGGGGGGCGGCCCCTCGCTGGCGCTGGCCGCCTCCTCCGCCGTGGGCATAGTCAGCATCTTCTTCCTAATACACAGAAAATCCAGGAGCCAGAGCATCACGGCGGTGAGCAGGAAGCGGGGAAAGAGGAGGATGCAGGCGGCCGCCTGGGTGAGCAGCTGCAAGGTGTGAACGCCGAGGGAGTGGAGCATCGCAGCGGCTTGTGCTGCAGGGCGCTGGCTGCCGGGGGGCCCCCACGCACCCTGCGTGCCGGGGTCTGTGCAGCACAGCTGAGATCCCGCTTCTCTTTAAGCCCATTTTATAGTCAGGGATTTAAATGAAAAGTGACTCCACCTCCGGCCAGAACCCGCCCCTCTGGAACTTGAGCCTGGGGATTACCTACCCCTCCACTCTAATGACCTAAAAATACACAGACAAAAGGGTAGAGGAGCCCCGGCGGGAGCCGCGAGGGACGTGCAACGGAGCAGGGTGCAGCCGCTATCAGGCAGGGCAGAGAGTCCGACTCAGGGCACTGCCGGGGTCCCCGGCCTCAGATAGCGGCGGGCGCTCACGGACAGCCCCGCCAAGGACAATGCAACAGGCACAGCCCGCCCCCGGCCCGGCTCCCCACGGGCTGTGCGGGCGCGGGGCCGGGGAGGGAGCGGGGGCCGGGGCCGTCCCGGCAGCGCCTGCAGGTGACAGTGACGGGCCGCCCCCGCCGCGTCCCTTCTCGCGCCTTCTTCCCCTCCCCGCCCCAGCAGCCCGGTCGCCCCCTGGGCACAGCCTCCGCCCCACCGCACGCCCCGGAGCCGCGGGAGCACCCGGGTCTCGAACCCGCGGCCNCCCGGCCCCGCCACCTGCCCCCCGCGGCACTCGGGAATACGGGGCTGCATCACGGCCGACTCGGGGCCGGGGCTGCGGGGAGCGCCACAATGGGTGGGCAGAGGGGACGGTGCAGGCGACAGGGGAGCGCTGCATCTATGATGTCCCGCTGCTCACTGGGGTCCTGCTGCTACCAGGTGAGCAGTGACTCACGGCAGATACTCCTTTATAGCGTCCCAGGAGGAGCCAGCAATACTTTTCTGCACCTGTCAAGTGACATATAAACACAAGCTTCTCACGGGACTAGGTCTGGCGAAGTCCTTAAGCTGAGGGCTGAAGTGTCACCTCATGGGCATGGCCAGGTGACCTGTGTGCTGTCCACAGAGTGGACACGCGAGTGGTTTTGAATTGGATGGGTTGTGTATCTGTAGCAAAGTGCTTGCAGTATGCAGGGCTGAACACTGACTGGCCACCTTGAGTCTTCACCCATCAGAAGGAATTTATGGCCTGTAAATTCCTTCCTGCTGAACTAGATGGACATCTGTCCCAGAGGTACAGAGCTTAAATGCAGTTTGGTGTCTCTGCTCAGAACCTTGCCGCTCCATTGTTGCAGGTTTCCCAGCTTGCAGCATACACATAATTTCCTCACCAGTTTCCTCAGAAAGGGACATTAGTTGTCCAAAACGCTGAACACTGCCCTCTGCTATACAAATGTGGCTCGTGCATCCCTGAGCTGCTGCTACAGCTGCCACTCACCCAGGTGCCTGTCACACTGACTTTGGGACACATGACCTAATATGCCTGTGGGTTCTGAGTGCCCCATTTCTGCCTGTGGCCAATGCCAGGTCTCTGGCTGCAGATTGCCAAAGACCCCGAGGACCTGCAATTCCCCCAGGTGCAGTTCGTGCTTCTGCAAAAGTGACTGTGCATGTCTGTGCCTCTCGTCTAACATCTGCAAAATGGAAAAATGAATGCCGAGCCTCCTCATGGGAGGCTAGGCAGCTTGATTCATTTTTATGTAACTTATTACAAGAACCATAAATAAAAGGCAACATTAAAATCTCATTTTATTTTTTCCTTTATCTGGTTCTGAATAGGCTGGTTTAGAGCAATTTAATCAGATGTCTGGTTTGCAGTGCCCTGGTGCATCGTCTTTAGTTGGAGTCAACAGCAAGGTAATTCAGCATTTTAGCATCTGAAGGAAAACATATGCTCCAGCCCTCACAAAGCCATGTTCATCCACTAGCCTGATTAATAACTTCTTTGGCATTCCACGGTGCTCAGTCCAGGGAAAATTACTGAGTAGATATTTACTATATTGTCAAACTTATTTTGAACTATTCATGTGGGCCTCTCACCACCTCTCTGTGCAGTTATGCAATCTTGAAAACCACAAATTAAAGCCTCTAAAGAGACGCAATAACAAATTGTGGTAGCTCTGAAGAAACCCCCAGGAAAAAAAAATTGATCTCTCAAAGTGACCTCTTCAAACTATGCTGACAGACAAAAGCCTGAGTAAACAGATGGGTTTGCAACCCTGAATATCAACAAACTTTGCTCTACTAGATCAGTGAGAGATATTCCGAGGTAGAAAAGCTATCTGGTCTTATATACTCTACTTGTAGCTGGATAGGGACTTTGGAAATGACTTTTTCTCCATTCCCTGGAAACAGCTTTGCTTTGTTTTTATAGCTTGAAGGAAACCTTTGAATTGGGGTTTCCTATTCAGCTCTGGAAAGAGTAGAGAACTGAAGCATTTTGCTTCACTAGCCCACTGCTGCACTTTCCTGCCACAGGAAAATTCAAGCGTGTCCTGAGGCCACTGTTTCATGGTGAATCAAACGGTGGCTCTGCATGGCCCTACAAGCCATGCTCCGACGTGCTCAGCCGAAGTGCAGCGCTCATGTATTAACCCTGTGGGAAAGGGTGCAATTCCTTCTGCAGCCCTCTGGTTCTCAGAAGGTTTGAAGTGACATCTTGCTGCTGTTCTCACTTCTGTGTTAAGCTGGATGGTTTTCAAAATCCTGTGTTTTCACTCTGGTAGACCCCCTCTCTACTTCCCAAGAGCTGTACCTCCCAGTTAGAGCTTGGATTATTTTTAGGTGTGTGAAGGTAGTCAGTCTTTCTAGGAATCCATATCACTGATATTAATAGTGTGGGAACCTATGTCTTCCTGTACACTGAAGATTTCATAGAATATATCCTAAAATATGGGTTTTACAGTGGCACATCTGGTTATGGGTGGTTTTTACTCTTCTGCATGTGGTCTGTGGTTCAGCAGTCACTAACTTAAAAATACATAAGTTTGTGTGTGTGTGTCCTCGCACAAGTGCACATACATGGTTCACATTATTTCCTTTTTTCTGAGAACTTTATAGCTGTAGTTTTTCTTCATTTGATAAATGTAATTTATAACTCTTTTAAAGTTCTTTTCATAAACAGGAGCTACAAAATAAATTCAGCAACTTATAAAAGCAAAACCTCAAAAAGCTGAAATTAAAACCATCAGGTCTGCTTTGATGTAGAGGATGTGTTGAAATGGTATATTTACATGTTTATTTTCTATTTTATAATTTCCTGCACAAAGGCACGCAATACTTTCTGACAGGAATTGAAATGTATTTTGGAAGAGTTCCACCTCTCATGTCATCTAAGCTCCATGTCGTTAATGTGGTAGAACTCTATGTGAAGGAAATGAAAAAGACTTTCCTGAAATAAGACCTGGACAATTTCTGCTCATGTAAGTGGCTCTTCAGTGACTGAAGAGAGGTGCAGTGGTGCAGTGGTAAATTACTCACCTTTCTGGTATCTGTAAGAAGTGACTAAATGTTATAATTCTGAAATTGGTGGTGGATAAACTCCATTTGCAGTTGTTTGCTTGTAGTGACACCTCTGGAAAAAAGTTAACATATGCTGTAGTCTGCGCATGGGTCTGACTGTCTCTGGAGCTGCCTCTCTCTTAATCTTTCACCACTTTAGATGACACCTGTTTTTCTTTTCCTCCCTTCTGCTTTTTTTTTTTTTTAATAAAATATATATGACTCAGAAAAAACATACAAAGCCAAGCACCTAGGCAATGCCTGCATTAGGTTTGAGTGTGGAAAGAAAAAAGTGCTGTGCTGCAGATTCGTCTATAAAATCACTAGCAGAGCCATGGACTTTGAATCTCCTACCCACCCTGTCACTCTTACCTTCGAATACATGACAAGTGTGTCATATATGATAAAGAGGTTCCCTGCACTGAAGATTTTAAAATTTTTTCCCTCACTTTTTGCTGACGCTGGGTTGAACTGAGAAAGAGTTGTTTAATTTGGAGGGAGGACTGATTCCACAGCCACAAGTCTGTTAGTGCAATGCTCAGGTCTCATCTCATCCTGAGTAAGTGGAAACCAACATTTTCTGGCGTCTGTGAGCCATCTACCAAGGCTTTGCCATATGACCAAGTGTGCATTTCCCCTGATGTGTTAGTGGGTTTCTGCGCCTGCCTCTCCAGGGCTGCTCCCTAGTGCCCCTGTTGTGCCAGCAGCCTGTCAGGTTGGGGTAGAAACTAGATAACCAAAAGGTTCTGGATTAAAGAATTCTGGTTTTAAACCCAGATGGTTTCGGTGAATGAGTTTACTTTAGAATCCCTAAAATAATGTCTAATAGCATATCTTTCAGTGCAACTTGAATGACAAAAGGTGCAACTTTCCATCTCATTAATCCTTCCTTACTTCTGCTTGCACTGTGCCTTGTGTGATCCTGCAGTGACCTGCAGTGATGTGCTTTGGGGGCTAAGGGGCCAGAAGAGCTTGGCTTTAGAAAAGAAGAGTTATTTCCTGACATGTTAGTTCCCTAAACTTGCTAATGATGAAAGGAAATGATAACCTGTGATGCAGGGGAAGCACAAGAGAAATGGCCACAGCTTGTGGCCAAGGCAGGGCTAACAGGACCATCCCATCAGACTGATTTAGGAATATTATCCATCCATCCATCCCTGGGTGGAATTGCATAGTGAGATGTGTTAGGACCAGAAACAAGTTTCGCTACAAATGTGTGCAGTCTTACCCTTTTGTGTAGTGGAATAGCATAGGAGATGTACAGGAGGTGACAGTGGCTGTCACAAGGTCCTGCTGGGCAATGTAGCTGGATGGGGTGCACAGTCAGCTTCTGGGGGGAGCCAGCAATATCAACTTCAACAGCAGCTGCTAACACACTTCCATCAGTGGGAAATCAGATTATCCAGAACCCCTTGTACCAAGCACATCCCTGCTACCCACCAAGCAAACTGCTCAAAAGCTGCTGTGGCTCAAGAGCTCAGGCTGGACCCCCTGGTAGTACGGTATAATTACAGTCATCTGAATGGCTTGCTCTGCAGCAAAGACAACAGTCTAGTCCAGAAGTGGAACCCTGTAGAGTAATACTTAAGCAGCGACTTTATACACAATGAATACAGATGAAGTCCTTGGCAGAAAACAGAAAATACTTCTTCCATTGTCTTTGTTTCAGGTGTGCTGTAGATGAGGATAAGGAGATGCAATTTACTTGAATCTAAATCTCCTCTAAGAAGATTGTAACAAAATTCACCACGTGCAGTGTTTTACAACAGAATGTGTAGCACATGACATAAAAATTCAATTACACTAACCCTGTTTAGAGAGATGGGCACAGCAGGCTGATAACTCAGGTTAGTTTTTCATCTTTTAAAAGGCAGCATAGCAAGAGTATTTTCTCAAAATGTTACTGGGATAGTTTTGAGCTGAAAGACTGGGTCCAGCTTCTGTCAGGGTAAAGGAAACACCACTCCTGTGAGATCCTTTGCCATGGGGAGGGGTGGGGGGGTGTCTCACTGCTGCCTGGCAGTCTTTGTCGCAGGCTCATTCTCAGAGCCCCAGGGTTTGTGTGATGAAAGCTGTGAGTGATCAGTAGCAAAACTCCTGGTGCTTTCCTTGTGATTGTGATTTTACCCAAGCCATGCAGTATGAAAACAGACAAAAGGAGATCTGAAAACTCAGGGTCCAATATTCATCATCTCACTTTCCTTAGCAAGTGCAGTAGAATATAAAGAATTTGAATATAATACAATTTAGTAATTCTCAGGTTTTAAGGTGATTGCATGTGCCCTGCCTGAAATGATACCCACATTTGAATTTTCAGTCTCTAACAGACTCAGAGGGGAAGGCAGGAAAAAATAGCATTTAGAAAACCATTTATTCAAGGAAAATCTTTAGGGATCCTGTATAGGATAATCTTCTTCAGGGTGACCCTCATTTTCTACAATATAATGGTTTTACCCAGCAGTGGTTTAATGGTTTTGAATAAGCTGTAGAGTGGAGGAACAAACACTTTAGTGAGAATAGAGGAGTTTACCCAGAAAGGCAGGAGTATCAGTCTACTTTGAATATAGAATGGAGATTATTATTCTGCTGACCTTTTATCCCCACCATCACTAAAATGTATATTGTGAACATAATGGGGTCTGGTTTTGTGTAAATGATTGCTGTAATCATGACTGACTCGTTCGAAGCAAGTGGCATGCCAAGCAGGAGGCTGGAAGGCACCATTTCTGTGCTCAGAGGCTCTCATCAAACAACGTTCTTGGTTCAAGCCTTTTATTTGAGCATAAATGTTTGTGAAGTTTTCCAGTGATTTTTTTTCCTGGCATTCACCCCACGACTCTTATTATTTTTAGCCATGTAAAATGGCATTATGCAATTGCTGAATTTGTTTCTTTCAGCCCATGATGATTTATAAGACTTAATTTCCAGGATACTCCCTTGAAGTTACCTTCTCTTTGTGACCTCAGGATTTCTCTTCCCAGACCTCTGGTATTTATTTTTACTATTTCTGTGGTCGAGGTTTGGCAATGTTGTTTTGGATTAATGACAAACATACATAAGAACTGGAAGGAATACATGTCTTAATATCATAATTTAATGTGTGGATTGTTTATCAATAGTAGAAAGAAGTTTCTGGACAGATTTAACACATCCTAATAATAGGCCTCTGCAGCCAGATAGAAAGATTTTGATGTATCTGAACTGCATGTAATTCTTCATTTGTTCCAAAATAGATGAAATTTGCTTATTTTATATTGCAATGCAGTACTTCTTTCTCAGACTTTGCCCAGAAAGAATTGGAAGTGGAAGTCAGTTAGTTTGGACAAGTATGCATTGTTTATATGGAATATTTTAATTGACATAAAATTGTGTAAACCTTCTAGCTCCTCTGCTCTTGGATGAAGAAAAGATCTTTGGCATAACAAGATCCTGAATTTCTGTTCTATTTTTTACTTTTATGCAGGAAATTGCAAATAATTTAACGCACAAATTAAATTACTCAGCATTTTACTCAGTTGTTGAATTTTCCTCGTAAGCAGTATATTTTGCTTTCATCATATACTCAGTTATTTTTTAACTTGAATCTTCTTATTTTTTATTTCTCTGTATATTCTTGTCTACCTTCATGGTTTATTTACTCAGGCTTAATTCCTTCCCTACACAGCCTACTGTAAATAAAGTGTTCCTTTGAAAATGATTAACTTTGCACTTTGTTTACAGTGTAGTCTTGCAGTGTTATATTTGATACTCATTAGCAGGAAAACAGAAATAAAAGGAGAAACATTAGTTATCACTGAAAATCATTTTGAATTCACTGGGATCAGGATCTGACCTGAAATGTTTAGGTTAGCTCAACAGCTCAAGTTGATTTGAAGGGTCTCAATGTTTATGCCTAACAGTGCGTCCTCCTATGACTTTTTATTTTTAACTGCTCAACAGTTCTCACTTTCTGTGAATTTTAAAAGTTATTCTTAGACTAAGCAATATAGTCTCTTCACAGGGAAAAACTGTGACAAGCATATCTATGTGATACAGCTCATCATTTCTGAGGGCACATCACATCTACCTGAAGATCTAGCAGGAAAAAAACAACCAAAGACTAAATGGTTACTTTTAAACTTAGATATGAAAATTTGGGTTCCAATTCACTGTCTTCAATGTGTAAATTATTCTGGGTACCTGGAATGGTCCACCCTTCCCTGTGGAACTTAATGGCCACATTACTAATCCCTTGCTACTCTGTCTTACTTGAAACCAAATTTGAATTTCTTGAAACAAGAAAATGCTGCCTTTTTAGAAAAGTATTAATAATGCATTTTAAAAATGGGAATCATATACTTACATACGCAAATAAAATGCATCAAAGTTATCTAAGTCCACTTGTAAAAATGGGAAAGGTCTCTGAAATGCACATTTATTGCAAACAAACCCTGGATTTGTTAGGTAATGAGGAAATAGTTTTTTAAGAGCAATTATGTTGTATTTGGAAAACCTGACATTTTCTTTCTTAACTAATTTTAATTGGCATTATGCTCCCAGTGAGCCAAAAAAACCCCAAACAAGCAAGGAAGACAGCAGCAAAATATAAATATAAACTAGGAGTAAAGCATCTTAGCTGATGAAATCATAGACGAAAGCCTCTGAAGCCTTTTTTACAAGTACCTTCTTCAAAGTGGGGTGCTCCTTGAGCAGTTGTAGCCCATGCCTGTTCCTTGGCCTCTTCTACAGCTGTTGACATTGCACTGCCAATGAAGCAGCTGTCACTTTTTACCAGCATAATGCCTGCCAGCAGCTGGCTCAGAAGTGCTGCTTTTAATTAAATTTCTGATTTCAATTGGATTTCGGTTTGCAGTTCACAGCTAACAGAGATTTTCAGGGTGGGGTCTTATGGGGCATCTACGGGTGTTTCAGACACCTCTGTGGCACAGAGATCTGTTCAGAAAAATCAAGCATCACCTTAAAATTAGTTACAGTTTTCCTCCATTACTTGTGAGAGCTCTTCCAGGATCTCGCTGCTATAATGGATAGAATTATTCATATTCTCAGCTTAACTGTATCTATGGCATATTTACACTGCTTGTTGGTGTGCCAACATTGTCTCTTTGCTGAAGCAGTTATCCTGTCTCCTGTTTCTCTGTGAGTTAAAGAATTGTAGAATCATTACTTTGGAAAAGACCTTTAGGATCATTGAGGGCAATTCTACACCCTCAGGCACTGCTCCACTGGGACTAACAAGCCAAACTCTTGTGGGGTGCATTGGCACTGATGGGGACAGGCAGATCCAAGCTCTGTGCTAACAATCTCAGTGATCTGGGATGAATTGGCTCTCTCCTGGTGCCTGTAGGGCTATGGCAGTGTAATGCTAAGCCTGAGCTGGTGAGTTCTGCTGGAGACTTCATTAGCACTGATTTAATTCAGGCCGTGTGGATTCTGGGACAGTGTGAGGCCAACTGAGGCTCACATCGGTCTGCACCTGTTTGTTCAGATATGTGTGCAGTCTGTTCTCATGAGATGGATTTTCCATTTCTCTGATCCTTCTAGAAGCATTTTTCTGCACCTGTTTCATGACAAGTCCATTTCCCTTTATCATATAGGAAGGAATTAATTGGAGAACAAAAGACAGCTCTACCCTCTCCTCCATTTCTTTGCATTAGCACTGCTTGGCACAGCATATGGTCACTGGTTCAGCACAATCATTCTCATCAGCCAGGCTGACATCTGGAAGTCACAGACAAACACAGATGCAGCTTGACAGCTGAACACCTGGGCAAGGAGCGTGACATTTCAGGGACATGCTGGGTGTACCCTACATGTGCTGTGTTACTTGAGCGCTGCTGTGCGATATGGCTTGGACCTACCAGAAACCCAAAGGACAAATGAAAACTTTGGATACACTTTGTTCTGAAGCCTCTCTTGTTGTATCAGCCAACACACTGTAGAGCCAACCCATCTTGGTGAGCCCGGTATGACCGAAGAGGCTCAGGCGGATTGTGCACTCGCTGGCCATCTGTGTTGTTCACGTTTCCCACAGGCTGGATTTCCTGCCCATGTGGTGAATGGCAGGGGATTTCCCAGGCACAAACATGGGAGCCCAAGCACATGCTTGGGGGCCGTGTGACAGGGCTGTGGCTGTGGAACGCCCCATATGGAGCACAGCTGTGTCTATCCTTGAAAGGAGTGACCTAAATTTTACACAGTATTCCAGTGACGTATGACCAGCACATCCCTCACTGCTGGAAATACCTCATGTGTTTTTGAATTGTACTTGTTTACCATTGCTGCCTCTCTTTAGGGGCTTATACTGACCCTGACTTTGATTGAACCATCTAGAGTTTTCTCCTCCACGTGCAGCTGGCAAGTGCCCAGTTTATTGTGATATTTTTTGCTGCCAGCTTCATGAATTTGAACTAGGCAGTTCTGGATTTCATCCTATTCATACTGCTTCAGTCCTTGAAGTCGTTTAGTTCTTCCAGTGAAATACTCCAGTCTTGTTCTGTACACTCACAGATTTCCCAAGGTTGTTCCCAATTTTTGCAACCCAGTGTTCTATGTCATATATATGGTCTGCTGACCATATTCTTGTATTTTAATTTGATCATGATAATAAGGAGACAGCAGATAACCTTAGCTGATGTAACTGTCACAGCTTTTGGTATCAAAATAGTGCTGGTAGTGTTCCCAGTTAAGGTTCTGCCAGAATTTAATTAGAAATGTACCTTTAAAATGTGATCTTTCTTTAACTACTGTAAACATATTTTAAAAGAATTCCAAAGGGTTTGCTTAAAAATAAAACCGTGGTTATGAAACACTCTTAGACCAAATTAACACTAAGGATGTAACATAATATTAAAGGTACTACGATATTAAAGGTTTAGATTTCCATTATGAGGAATATTTGCCCTTGTTTAACTCAGCTGCAACTTTTTCCTATATACAGAGTCATTTAGGTTGGAAAAGAACTGCAAGATCATGGAGTCCAACCTTTGACTGACCACCACCTTGTCAAGTAAACCATAGCACTAAGTGCCATGCGCAGTTGTTTCTTGAATATCTCCATGGATGATGACTCCACTTCTCTGGGAAGTCCATTTCAATGCTTGACAACCCTTTCATTCAATGCTTGACAATCCTTTCAGAGAAGAAATTCTTCCTGATGTCCAACCTGAACCTGCCCTGGTGCAGCTTGAGGCCATTTCCTCTTGTCACTGGTTGCTGTGAGAATGGGCTGATTCCCAGCTCACTACAATCTCCTTTCTGGTAGTTGTAGAGAGCAATAAGGTTTCCTCTGAGCCTCCCTTTCTCCAGGCTAAACAACCCAGCTCCCTCAGCTACTCCTCATACGACTTACAGTGACCCCAGCTACTGTGACAAAGCACACACCTCTTCCTTGAGCCAGCTGCCAAAGAGATACTGCAACAATCAGTCCTGACATCAGTCCCTTCCAGCAGTGGTGTTGAAGTTGGCCTTTAAAGCAGTTTTGTACTGTTAGCCTAATAACTGGGCATTATGTTGCTATTTTCTCTGTGCCATAAGAGAAAATGGTTCCCATCCCCTTTCTCCAGCCTTCTGACTGTGAAGAAAACTGAAGAAATATAAACCAAATGCAGTAGTGCAACTGAAAGCAATCTAGGTAATGACTCCAAGAGACAAGCTGGGCCACATCTCGCATATGTTCAGCACTGGTGATTGAAGTGTTGACATTGTCATGGTGACAATTAAGAAGCAAGAAGGGGAGGATCCTAGATCTGGCTGATTTAATGGGAATATTTTGGTTCTAATATCCATCTCTTGCTAAGAACCACCCAAATTTAGTCCTAGCAGGCTCCATGAATATGAACCCTTTTTAGGGGGAACCAAGCTGGAAAAGTGTGTGTACTGAGAAAACAGGAAGACGTCCTGTACCGAGCAGCTCTGTTTTTTGAGAGCAGCAGCTCATCTGGATAATCAGGACAGAAGTTGCTTAGCTAGTGGGTGCCACCATCACTTTGGCCAGTTGGTCTCTGACAGGAGACAATGAAATTTGAGCATGTGGCAATAGGAGGCAGTGACACAGCCTCCAGCATTTAATGAATTGCTTTTAAAGGTGTTTGGAATTTTTTCTCATTTCTAGGTTCTAATCAGTCAGAGAAGGATTTCATAAAGCATTTATCCTCCATTCTGTGTGTAAAAATGATTTACTTTTTTTGGTGTTCAACGCATTTTTTTTCTCCATTAGGTAATCAAGCCAGAATCTGTTAAACACCTGCATGGAAGTTTCCCAGAATGACCTGATATGACGAATACAGCTATAGACTATAGTTGAAGAGGTGCTTATTTTCACAGCTATGGGTACTGTAGAAACTGAAAATATTTTTTTCTGAAAAGTTCTGGCATCAACTTTTTTTCTCTTATAGAAAGCTTTTTAGTATAGAATTAAAGTTGCGTAAGTATATTTCCTAGCACTAAACATTCTAAAAATAATACAGGATGATAAATAAGGTGACATTTAAATTCAGTACAGTGCTCACTGCCATCAAACTCTGTAACCACAGCCCTCTTGTATAGATATTCAATTTAACAATACATCACCTTTAATTCACAGCTCTGAATAGCTGAAAAATCCTCACGTAATGCTTGCCCCTGACCCCCAATAACTTGCCATTTGTTTGAATGGCATTCAATGAGTAAGCACTTGAAGCAGTATACCTCTGCACATGTCAGTAATGTTTGTGTGAGGTTTAATTTAGCACTGTATATTATGTCTCAGCCTTCACTTTCTGGGAAAGGTGATGTGAGGATATTGTTTTACTAAGTAAGGACTGCAAAATTCATTATTTACTTCATGTTAATTTGATGTACCCTTTTTAAATTCTAGGTGGATTTTTGCCATTCAGCTCCTGAACAATGTAATTTTGGAGTTCAGCCCAGGTGTTTGTGTCCTGAGGTACATGAGGATGATAGTACTAAAGAGGTTGTTAGCAGCTTTCTGACAGATCACATGTCTTGTGTCTTGGGGATGAAGTCACTCCTTTCTACATAAGACAGCTGTTCAAATGCAGAATTCCTCTCCCCATGTGCATTTGAAGTGTGGGGTGCAAATTTTTAGTTCCTCTTCTGCTGTAATTGAGCTATGTAAAACTACCGTGGAATTTGCTGTATTTGTAACTGGATAGTGGTATCAATACCCCAAATACACCTCTTCTGTTTAAAATGTATCTGGTAGGTTTTTCTTTTGTTTGTTGAAGTTTTTGTTTCCTTTTGTTTTTATTTCTTTAGTAGGAAAAATGAAGTGCATTAAGTTTTTCAGCTGGCCCGTTTATCTTTCCTAGCTTGAACATAAAAATGTCACAGGAACCTATGAGTAGTCTGAAACACAAGGTGTGACTAAGGCAAATTTCCAAGGCCATACTGAGACATAACACACTTTTAAAAAAACTGCTGTAAGTCCTGGTCCAAGCTGGCATGCCTTAGTTATGGTGGTGTTTTGAATGGTACATCAGAAACTGCAGATGAATATAGAGCATTGTGTCTCTTTTCATCGTTGTTGCTACGCTTCATTCAAAGTTGATCAACATCAGTTCTAACTTAGCAGCATCTCAGTCTCCATCTCTGAGTACTGCACCTCTTCCTGTTACATTTTCTTCCCAGCATTTAATGTCATTTCTCCAAAGTGGCTCTTCTCCAAGCTGTACCACAATAAGCATGGGTACACGTTCATCTACTTGTGGGCCACTGGAGACCAGTCTTCACCCAAATGTAGCTGCCGACCTACTCAAAGACAATGCTAATAAGAGCCACAGATCCGTAGCTGCTGAGTGTCTTATGTGCTTGTCCAAGAGGAATTCACGGACCTATCAATGCACTTCACTCAATAACCACAAGTTCATAAAAATTTTTGACTATTACTAATACACTACAATACAAATGAATGTGTTAACGGTGCTGTTGTTGTTTGGAAGCAGCAGCATTGCTTATGAGAGAACAGTTTCTACTTTCCTACCACAATTATCACATATTAGTATTCATTTAATTTGAAATAGAAATGAAAAGTCACTCAGGCTTTGGAATGTGGACGTTTAATATGTCTCTTCTGCATCTATTTTTTAATTTTAACTTACTCACTGTGTGTGTTTTCTTCTCTCATTCTGTACCCATTAATATCCTTCAAAAATGATTGGTTTTTTTGAAATATAACTTCAAAAGAGAAATGTGATTTTCCCAGCATGCTGAAATCTTGGGTGGTATACAATGTTGTCAGTAGCCATATAATTTAAAATTAACACCATTGACAAATGCTGCTTTAAAGCTTCTATTGAAAAATCATAACATGTAAGTGTGGTAGGGCTTTTTTGCTGATCTGGATTTACATTTGTGTAATTTACAGTTAATAACTGGAGAGATCTTGTTATAGCTTGATTACTCTTCTTCACTACGCCCCTTGTTTTGTATCCCGTTATTCACTCAAAGAACTTAATTAAATGAATCAGAGTATAAGCTCACATTTGCTGCAACAATCACAATTCCCCATAGATAATTTTCTTTGGCTGGTCTTGCTGGGATTTCCAGGAAAGTTCCCAGAAACTGTTTCACAGAATAGAGGGATTTCTCTTTTTAAAATCCTTTTTTGGTGTTATACAAATTTGGGCCCAGAAGAGTTTAATTTTTGAGAAATAACCATGAATACTACATGCATGCGTTACTCTATAATAACAAAATCTTCAGAATAAATTGCGTTTAAGTTGAATCTTATTTGATTTTTTGTGGTTGGCTTTGGAAACATTTGGTAGTTATTTTCCATTGAAATTCACATCCTCTTGGGGCAGCAATGTGTTTAAGTTCCTCTCCTGTTATTTCTGCTCTGTAATCTTAATTCTAAAACTTGTTTTCAATTTTTTTCTGTTTGCTCTGCTGTGTGTACTTATCTTTCACATGGCAATAAATAATATCTGCATTTGGTATTGGTGGTCTCAGTGTGCATGTGTTTGTGTTGACGGGCTACAATATATAGCCCAGTGAATAGCATTGTTCTTTATTTTGAGAAAGAGAGAAGGAGGGGTTCTAATTTATATCCATATTGCTGAAATAAAAATGTGGCCTCCATTCAAGAAGGTGGCTGTAATTTTTCAAAATTACTTGTAAGGCTTAGATGACCCATTTATGGCTGGCTAAAATGGGATATTTTTAAGAAATAAAGTTTTAGAGAAGAAGGTTCAACACTACAGCAATTTAGACAGGACAAGCTGGCCTCAAAGAACCAGTAAAACTCTCAGCTGCTGTCTGTGAGTGCCATGCAGTTCCCTTGGTTTCTGTTGCTTTTGTTAGGTCAAGATGCTTGATTGCTTGATTCTTATTAGACATTAAATAATACTGATTCATGCCTCAGTGTACTGACAGTTGGAAGACAGGCATTAAAGAGATGAGGCTCATGGGATGAGTCAAAAGGGAGAAGTTGTTTTGGGATTTTGGTTTTTGTTTTTTTTGCTTAGTAACAGTTAATTGAAGACATTTCTATGAGAGCAGGTGAAAGCTTCCCCTGGGCATGTAGCAGACTGACAAGGTACAGGTCAGCTTGAATCCAGAAGCTGCGTCACTGTGTCAGTGTTCCACTATTTAGCAGGAAATGGTAGCTCAGGCAAAGTCACCTGCTGACAGTGCTGCACAACGTTTCTGCTAATGCTGGGTTGCCTCTTGCCAGCCTAAAGGGAAGAGTGACTGACTTCTCACACATTCACAGATGCATCCATTTCTGTGAGTATCAAAGGCTTGTTCTGAGGGTCCTCAAAGCAGTCCAGTCATCTCCAAGGAGATTTGTATCATAGCCCAAGAGCTTTAACCAGAATATATTGAGGCTAAGTGTCATACCTAGGAGTTCCAGCTGAAATACGGTTTCAAATGGCAAATGCTAAGAAAGAGATCCTGCTTCCAAAACTTGAGCTTGAATTGGGAGGAAACTTAGATGGAAATGATCATCCAGCCAAACCTCTTGCCAAAGCAAGATTATATCCTGCAGGCTGTTTTTTAGCATTTGCCAATCTGGCTATAAAAGCACCAAACAAATAGGCTCCATTACTGGGAAGAGTCTGGGAGACTGTTCCATTGTTTAAAAGACATCATGCCAGTTCATTGTTTTCTGAAATTAAGTATTTATTTTTTTTCTTATCTGAGTTACATCTTATCCTTGGTTATGTTCTGAGATACCAAATTAAAATCCGACATTATTAAAGGCAATATAGTTGTTGGCTCTTACAATCTACCTTTGTGTCCTCAAACCCAGAGTGCTGATCACCCAAGGGAAAGGGCTGCACAGCTGCATGACCATAATTATTCTATGTAACAGGGGCCAGGGCAAATGATGGCTATAAAATGCCATTTACTGCCTTTTTATATCTAGCCTCCTCTTTCCTAATTAATAGATTTCTCCATCCCATCACAGCTTTTGTTGTTCTTCAGTGTTTGCCAGCAGCTGTATCTACTTTAATAAGTAGTGTGGCCTTGTCAGAGTGTGGGGTGAAAACAACACAGGACCTGTAGAGTAAAGTGGTTGGTGCTGAGGGCTTAACATCCACAGTCACGCATGCTTCAAGGTTTTGGAATAGTTCTGGGCTGGTCCCTCAAACTGCGTGTATGTACTGGTTGGAGATCATTATATGCACTTCTGGAATGCATTTTCTTATTTAGTTTTGTCTGAAAGTGTGTATGACTTTGTTTTGCTCTGTGAATCAGAGTGTAATATGTAAGGATGAGCTAAAATGCTGGTGTAGCTACAATCCAGATATTTTTCAGTGTGTTGTCCAGAGCTGAATGCAACTTTATATATCAACAAGAGAGATTTGAGTCAGACATCAGGAAAATGTTTTTAATGGTAAGGGCAATGAAGCACCATGGAAGTTGAATAAAATCCATGCTGAAATGTTTCTAAGAAAAGGATAAACAAAAAATAATTTACTAAGAAGAAAGATAAAGTTGTTCCTACACAGAGAAACAGAAATGGATTTGGTCAGTTTATGGCACCCCTTCAAGCCTAATTTCCCCTGGAGAGAAGGAGGCTTGAGGGGGACCTTATTGCTCTCTAAAACCACCCAAAAGAAGGATGTAGTGAGGTGGGGGTTGGGTTACTTGGTTGCCCAAGTAACAAGCAATAGGACAAAAGGAAATGGCCTCAGTTTGTGCCAGGGAAAGTTTAGATTGGGTATTAGGAAATATTTCTTCATGAAAAGGGTTGTCAAGCATTGGAAGAGACTGTCCAGGAAAGTGGTGAAATCACCATCCCTAGGAATATTTAAAAGACATGTAGATTTGGCACTTGGGGACATGGTTTAGTGGTGGACCCAATGAGTTTAAAGGCCTTTTCCAACATAAACCATTATATGATTCTACGATGGATGTCCCTTTTTCTTATGCGTATCAGTTTCATTTTTTTCAGTTTTTTAATTTTGTGTCCGTCCTCCTGCTATTCACTTTAACTTTTTATTTTCCTTGTCTGTTATTTATAACTTGTACTAGTTAAGCTACATCATGGAGTCTCATTGAAGGCAATTTACTCTCCCAGATATCAAAAGTTTTTAATAAAATTGACTCAAAAATAATGTCTACCAAATAATGTACATCATAGGTGATAATCTACTGTGAGTCAGATTTCAAAACACGTGTTGTGTTCTCTTCAGGTCAGTTTAAATTCAGGTTCAGATGAGAAATAATCACAAATGCTTTACTAAACTGATGGCATATAATTGTTTCCCAGCATTGAATTATAATTTGGTCAAGTGGAAAACTTCAAATTAATAAAATTGCCACCATTCTCTTTCTCTATATTGTACACTGTTGTGAATTATGTTCAATATTCTGTGTATCAATATGCTCAGTGTTGAGAAAGAAGTGTCTTGAAAGAGAACTGCACCCCACAAAATACACATTTCAGAGCCAAACCCCAAACAAATCCTACTCCTAAGCCTCAGATCACTCAAAAAGAAACTTAATAAATTTTGGCTTCTCTACCGTTGAATTTAAATAGATATTCAGACCTTAAGTCACTAAGGTTTCTTTTAAATGCCTCCCTTCTGTATAATAATTTTTTGCTTTATGTGTTTTCTGCTGTGGCTTGTGAAGATTCCACTGTCCCAAAAGGATGGGCCTTTTAAGTGGATGGTACCGGTGTCCAGTTTCGACATAGAGAAGCAGTCTAGACTTGCCTCTTGGCTGCTGTTTAATGCAGTCTCTGGAAAAAGGAAAAAGTAGACTTAAACCTACCCTACTGAAATGTTTTAAAATCCAGGTCACTCATTTCCCAATAATTTATCTTAAAGCTGATTCCTGCTCTAAAGATAAAAAAAAATTAGCGATTCAAGGCCATTTCATATGTGTTCTTTTGTGCTTTCTGATGATATTTTATTTAGAAAAATATACACTTTTCTTTCTCAAGTATTTCCATTTTGCTAGGATAAAGAATATTCAGAAATATTTTCTGATTATGTCCAAAATTATGTGTATATCCCTATCCATTTCTGATACTGAATTTGGTAATGTTAAAAAAGAACAATAAAGGGGGAATGTTTTGGTACAAACATCAGTTTTGGAATGAAAACATTTTCATCTATGAGGCTCCATTTGTTCTGCAGTTAACAAATACTTCAATTGACACTGTTGTCAAACCAAGGACATAAAACTGAGAGTGTGATATGTTATCTGCTGCCAGTTACGTAAGCTCATGATGCATAAGTTATTGCAAAAAATGGGGTGATGACCCCTAAACCAACTCCTTTTGAAGTTGTAGCTCTTTATAAAACCTCCCACATATTTGTATATTTTAGTTGGTTAACTCTTAACTGAATTTATGCAAGTGCTTATGAGAATGATTATATGGCATTAAAGAAAAAGCAGACTCTTACGTCCACAGAAATACCGATTTGTTGATATGCTTACAGAGAGGTGAATCTGACTAAAACACGGGTTTTAGTTCCCAATCAAAGAACTTAATCCAAGTTCCTTGTCAACGAGATGCTTGAAAATAAATACAATACAATACATTTTTGACCATCAAATGTAAATATTAAAGTTATTGCAGTATGTTATGTAGCAGTGAGGTAAGAGGATTAGGACTCAACCTCTCCAGTCCTTGTCTTAACTTCTTTATGATCTTTTATGGCAATGTTACACTAATCACTGAATTTTCCCTATTGCTTTTGGTTATCTTTCTGTATGACTAAATATGACTAAAAGTCATATTTGCCATGTGAAAATAGTGTGTAATTAATAGAGTTAAACCTTCATTTGAAAAATGCCAGCAAAGCTGGGAAGAGTGTTAGGTGAAGAAATCACTCCACTTGGAACTGGAACAGTGAGGTCCTTTTTCATGTCTCGGGCAGATGTTCCAGAAACTTTAAGAATCAAGATATTGTGATACTAAATATACTTAGCACCTTCATTCTAATTCAAGGGGTTTGTTAGAGGATCATTTAGCTAAAGGGTTTTTTTTAAATTCAGAAAGAAAAAAAGTATGACTTTTAAATATTCTTTCTTTTCAAAATTTGGTGGAATTATGACCTTTGAGATGATTTGACAAAGCCTTTCCTAGAACAGCTAGTAGTCCTTACTCTTCCTCATTCAGGTCAAGAACTGAAAAACAGGTGTTTCATACTCTGCTAAATGACTTCACCAAGTGGTTTTCTTTTTCTTCCCTTGTATTTCTGGGACCCCCTCAGCTACCTCTGTTGTTCTGCAACTTGCTAGCTACAGATAAGCAGTTACCTATTCACTGACCTGGGGAAAGACCAATGCAATAGTTCAATGGGCAGTCTAAATTCAAGCCCTTGTTCTAAAATGGTTATTTATTTATACAAAGTGAAACAGGTCCAACAGGACATACAGAACACAATAATAACTTGATATTTGGTGGCCAGAAAGCTTGCCTGGAATACAGGATTCTGACATGTTGCAGAATAGAAGCTTGAAATCTGGACTCCTGTGCCACCAGTCAGTATCTTGATCATAGGATGATTATCTAGGAGGGGTGGCAGTTTTCTTGCTCTTTGATGTATTTCATCCTAGGCATGAGAATCTTCCCCAGGTAAGAACTTCATAAGAACTGGTAAGTACCTGCAAAAGATTTGGTCTCAAGAGACTATAATTTCTCACTGAAAGAATGCATTGCTGTGAACTCCAACAGGGGCATGACCAGAGTTTTCACGACCATGTAGGTCCAGAGTGGTTTGTCCATTGTGAAGATCCGTCAATGTCCTGAGTCAGAAGGAGAGGTCAACAAGCCGTGCTGGAGGGCATGAGTCTCAGGAAGCCTGCAGAATGCCAAAGCATATGTCTGCGTAAGTGTCAGACTTATAAATCAGCTGTTGGTACAAAAGTTTAACAATGGGGAAATGGTCACATACAAACATTCATTTGGGGATTAGGCTTATGAGTCTGGCTGCTTTTAAACACTTCAGCTGACATTGATATGAAACCAGGGCATAAAACCAGGAGCCTGACATGTGATCTGTTGCCAGTTGCCTTCAAATTACCATGTCTGATGAGAGAAAAAAGAGATGAAGTGAATGGAGAAATGGGACAGGTCATCTGGACTCTGATAATTAATGTTCCCTAGAAAATAAAAGTTTTGAAACTTTCCTGGAAATGAAGTTTTATGATCTGCTACAACAGCCCACAGGGGGAATGCTGCAACCTACATATATTGACAATTGTGGTATTACCAGACAATTAATTTTTATGAGTAATTTCCAGAGCAACCCTAAACCATGCAGTCACGCATACAGTGGAACAGTGTGCCATGGAATCGAGACTCAGCTAAAGGCCAAAGATTATACAGATTTACTAATATTTGCAAAAAAAAGATCCTAACAGCAGAGAGCAAATTGAGCAATAGAATGGGGAAGAAGGAATGGACTTGACAATAAAATGAGCTTTGTAAGGATATGATCCAGAGCATGGTGAACTCAACAGAAAGATTTCCATTGATTTTTTAAGATCTTGGCTAGATCTCAAGAGAAATGAGACACTCCATCTTATACCTTTCCCCCTACTTTCTCCATCTGAATGGAAAATAGATTCTTCACAGCTGGCATACCTTTTAGTGACCAAGAATTACAAGTAAAATGTTGATCGCATTTGAGATGTAGAGCCAAGAATCCCTACCTAAGCAGTCCTAGAAGTGGCTCTCTAAGGGCTAAGCAACTGGCAAATTCTCTTTAACAGTACCTTCATATTTGTATTAGAATCAGAATAGTCTTCCCCTGTACTTAATGCTGCAAACTCATTCTACTTTCTCACTTAAAACACAGAGAATAATGGAGTAACTGGATTTATAATTTCATTTCTCTTAAATCCTTCTCCATATACACTTAACTTGCAAAGGTAATGACCTGTTTAGTTGTCCTCTACTTATGTCTAGTTTAAATAGTAATAGCTGTTACTTTTAAACAGCTACTAAATACTTCAGTAGTTCTTAAACCATGCCAAGGAATACTTGCAATAAAAGAACAATGAACAGAGATGACTGGAGATGAAGTTGTAGAACTGAATTTGTTTATATATCATACAGAAGAAAATAATAGTTCTGTCAAAGTCCCTGTTAAAGGCTGTTAGAGAAAATGATATACTTTGCACTAAGTGAGTCTACATAGATCATGGATTATGGCCCCAAGTGATAGATCTCTAAGATAAGCTTGGTTATCAATTTTTAAAATTTTTCCTTCTGTATGAACAAAAGATTGCTGCCTAATGTAAGTAATGTTTGAGAAACTCATCCTGCTGTGATAGCAACTCTTATTTCATCTTACACACTGAAGAACATAATTTATCTTAACAGTAGACACTGAGCAAGGCTAGCTGTGGGGAAGTAGTACTAGTAGGGTTTCCTTTTACTGCTGAACTCAATTGAAATATGCAGTCAAACCAAGCCTGGTTTAAATACTCTAGGTTATTTTCTTTAACATGGTGTGAAAGACCAAGGCTGCTTTATTGCAATGGAAGGATAAGTTACCAGCAAGGCATGCTGAGTTGAGGAGCTGGTGACAACATAGAAAGAGAAATGGGCATTACTTCCCATCACTTTGGAGATACAAGAATAAACTTCCTTACAGAGAAAACCAGAACATTTTCAATGGAGAATGCTCAACAGAGAGTGCTACTGTTTGGTGGGTTGCAGCCTTCTCAGCGTCCAGCAGGCCAGTAGTGAACACTTCCATGTCCGTAAGCACAAGCCCCTCACCTTGCCCAAGCTGTACATGATTGGAGTGCCTGCTTCTCATCTTCTTGTCAATCTGGATTCCATCTGTATCAGAAAGCCCAAATTCCATGGTCTGAGGATTTACCCACTCTCTTCACAAGCTGGCTTTCACTCTGTGAAATCACTCCGTGTTGCTTCCCTCAGGATCCTGTAAGGTAGCATCAGTGGAGACAGTTGTCCTTTACCTGGCCTCAACACATACACAAACCCCTTAACAACAGGCATTGGCATCTCCTTCCGCAAGGTGATTCTGACCTAGAGGGCACAGCACCAGCACTGCCTAAAGCTTTGCAACAGAGCAGAAAATATGCAGTAGAATTGGATTAAAAGAACAAAAATGGAAAAGACCTGCAGTTTTCTGCTGTTACAGCACTGGACATGAAACAGTACTTCCAGTTTAAAGTCTGTCAAATGGTGAAGCACAGATAGTGCATT
This sequence comes from Aleadryas rufinucha, assembly GCA_013397815.1. Lineage (NCBI taxonomy): Eukaryota > Metazoa > Chordata > Aves > Passeriformes > Aleadryas > Aleadryas rufinucha. Next base: position 212,598 of record VZTH01017196.1, on the reverse strand, counting down.
TGGAGTTATCAGTTTAACTTTTGCCCCAGACCTTCCTGAGGACACTGAAAATCCCTCTGTGTTTGATGAGCCACAATAGAGGCTCTTTCCTCAAGGACAGGTAAACACATAGCCATTAACAGACAGGTTGTAAAGGATAACTGAGCTTACCCAAGGACTTGTTTTCTCAGGTTCATTTGCACTATCAGCTTGAGCACATCTGTGAAGGTCCCCTTGGGTCATGCAGGTTGCCCTCTTTATCTTGGTCTCATGATTTTTTTAGCAAGTTCCCTGTCCATAAAGAGGTGTGGCAGAGTGATGCCTCAAAACCTGGCTCTGTTCACTCTATCAGTGTCACAGTAGATCTAGTTTTTTACTAGGATGTCCCAGTGACTCAAAGAATGAGGGGGACACAGACTTTATCTGTAGAAAGTGTATTAAAAATTTGGTATGTTGCCACAAATAATGCCAAGAGGGAAAATCCTGATTCACAAATCAGGATTCAAAGGTGAATATGAGTTTGTTGGGCAGAGACAATTATTTAATCCATGTTGTGGAGCAACAAACCCACTAGTATCCTGATCTTGGTTTTATCTTGAAAGTGATGATAATGGCAAAGATGATATAGTTCTATGTCTATGACAAAATTAGTAGATTTTTCTGTGGACCCCATCCAAATACTACTGAAGCCTCCAGAAAAAACCCCCACAAAACCACACAGAAACAAAAGGTGCTTTTCTGTGCTTGCATACCAAAGGAGATGTGTATCGATTTTGCTTTTAAACACAAATCTTAGGATGCATCCAGACCCATCCAGCACATGATTACACAGTTGATGTGTACATTTCTCCTTTTTCCACTCTCATCAAAAGGTTCATCAAAGCTGTGGAGATGTTTGATATTCCTGGTGAGACGAGGTCAGTGCCCCTCTCTTGGAGCTGATTCATATGAAGTGGAGGCTGAAAGGGGACAGAGGGCATGGGAGAGAATAGGTACTATTTTTAGCACAGAGACATTTATCAGTAGCCCTGGCATCACTGGAAACAGGCAAAGAGAAGTCTCTGCTGGGGACATGATTCACGAAATAACATACAGAAGACATGTGGAGACCTGCAAATAGCCGACTCCCCTACGGTCATGCCATCGACACCTGTTTGCATTCAGATTCTATCATACTTGTGTGCCAGTATTTTAGGCTTATTATTTTTTCCCTCAGTCTTTTAGGGGGTAGCACAGATGGTGACTTCTCTTGTGTGTTTTGCCCTTTACACTTGTTTCTAGTGATCACCTGACTGCCTTCATTGTGGTTCTGTTCTTTTCAGAGGGCTATTGATTATATATTGCACTTTGTGGGGATCTGGTATAAAGGGACAGCTTTATAAGCCATCATGGGCTCTAGGTATCTATTTTTATCAACCTGAGCAATTGTTGCTTAGAAAAAGAGACCCCTACTTCCCAGGCTGTGTGTTGCTGACCTCGGTTAGTCCGAACTCCTTTGACCTCAGTGCAGCTTAAGCGATGTGACAGCCGAGTCAGCCCCTTTAATTCCAGTCTTTGTGAGGCTCATGTGATAATCATGCACTTGCTCTGTCAGAGGAACCGGCAAAGAGCGATTCTGTTTGTACTTGCTCCCTGCAGCAGACCTCTTTCTTGCCTTCTCCCTTCCACCAGATTCCTTTCATTTTGTTGGTTCTATTCAGGAACAAAGACGACTTTGTTGAATTGCCTTTGTGGTTTATTTTCCTGAGCCTTGGAAGATAGCAGACTTTTGCCACCATTTCATCCAATCCTTTATCACATGCACAATACCCTGAATGCTTAATGGAGGCTAGTGTATGTTAGCCTAACTATCTGCTTTTTTTTTTTTTCAGGTGGGAAGCCAAGGCTTAATTCTGGATGCCAAGTTAGGAATAATGGCTGGAGTAAAAACTCAGGGAGGGGTCTGTCCACGCAGCTGCAATAAAGGATTCAGTCAGAGGAGCTGTAGTCATCAGTAGATTTCATCTTGTTTTTCATGTTCTCTGGTCTTACTAGGCCCCCTGTGCCAATGTAGAAATCTATTTCTTTACAGGTGTAGAACACATCTTCATCAAATGGTCTTTGGGCACGTGTTCAAAAAGAGATAAAAATGCATTGGCTGGCCACTACAGCTGTTAATATTTCGCAGCTTTTATCTGAGCCTGTAAAAGTGTTTTGACATGCTAAACTGCTGCGGTCTGCACAGATGCAGAAAGGCAGTTCAAAAGAGTGAGATGAAGGACTCTAATTTATAGATTTTACCATAAAAGTCTTCTCCAAATCTCAGGACAGGTCAGTAGTGTGGTGAAGACTGAAAAGAGCAGCTGACTCTAATCTTCTGCCCTAACCACTGTCCCAGCTGCTTTTCACATGACCTGCCACTCTACCTATTCCCAACATATAGCTCTTAATGTGTTTTCTTTATTTAGTGCATCAAAACATGTTTTTTAAAACCATGGAAAATGTAGCCATTACTCAAGGCTGTCCTTGAGTGATAACTTTGTCTGTTTTGTCTATTGCCAGAAGGACACAGTGTGGTCCTGGAATCTCTGGATAAGGTAATCACTGAGAGTTGCTTCATCAAACCTCTTCCCATGAGGGAAGAGATCTACAATCTTTGTTTTTAGTAGAACAGACTAACATCTCTGAAAGGGTAGTAGGCATCAAAATACAGTGCTTCTGAACTCTGTTAAAAAAAGTCAGGCAGTGTTTAATCCTGAGAGTGACCTCATGGACCTTGAGAGAATTTCATCAAGGATGTAGTTAGTCTGTATTTTGCAATAATCTGAAGGAAATAAGCTTGACATTTCAGAGATAAAGCTCACAAGCAGTACCATTCCAGTCACCCAATGTTCTTTGTAAATGGGATTTCTGTGCTGTTTATTTCTAAAAAAGTCTCATGTTCAAAACCTGAAACTTTCAGCCCTTACTTGAGCAAAAATTACACAGAAACCAGTATGAATAGTGCCTACAGCAAAGTGAAATAAAAGCTGGAGGATCTGGTGCTGTGTTATTTGGCTTGTGCTGCAAAACTTCAGCAAATTTGTCTCTAGCGAGAAAAGTGAGCAGTTTTGACAGCTTTTATTATATTGAATTACAGTGACAAATAGGGGCATTGGTTTGCAGAACATTTGAAAGCGTGATAAACACAGTCCTAATGAGAAAGATGTTTTTTTGTATTTGACAGAACACCACTGTTTTTTCTCATGCATACAAATGCATCCAAAAAAAAAAAAAAAAAAAGACCCGGTTATTTGAGGCAAAATTCCTGAAATATTATTCTCTAAATCTCTAAGCTTTCACTTATTACTTTTTATTCACAGAAGTATTTGATGATTATATTGTCCACAAAAATTGTAGCAGTGATAAAAGAAAATAAAATTGTTAGTTCAAACATACAGTACCACAGTGTTTTCTTACGAATTTAAGTATGAATTTAAAATCAAACATGCTTTTCAACATTAAAAATCTTATTGTCCAGAGGATAAATGGTTCTTGCAGGGAGGGAATTGTTCTTATATCCTTCATGCAATTATAGTTTTTGGGTTGTTTAACTCCAGTTTCACCCACCATGGTGCTTTTTGAACTTTGAAGCCTACAGTGAGGAACTTGTACTGCAGAAGAAAATAATTTAACATCCACGTGCACACAACAGTTGTAGCAAGCTCACTGGAGAGAAATCTGTTTGGAAAGCAGCTAGTGTTATGGGTGCTGCTAAAAATAGCAATAATAGCAAGATAATTTTGCTTATGCACCAGTAACTCTTGCAAGCGAAGGCGTTTTGCGCAGCTCTTAGTGATTCAATCACTTCTAACAAAGGTGTTTAGTCCAAGATGCTGGCATTTTACATGAGTGTGGATTTCACTGAAAACTCTTTAGTGCTGCTGTCTGTTGTGTTTCTAAGCTTGCATCCCTCTCCATCTTCTTTAAACATAAAGAGTTGCTGTTGCCTGTGCAGGTTCATTCTTTCATGCTGGTCCCACACACAGACCCATATATTCCATCACCTCTTTTACTTTTGATGGCAGTAAAATGGAACCAGGAGGTTATTGCTATTCACACAAGTGTTCACACATTTGAGCCCTGCCCAGAGGTACATCTGTGTGTGCATGCCCTTCACACATGCATGTCCCTGCGAACAAATGTGCTTATCTTTCTGGTTTTCTAATTTTCTGAGGAATTTTCAGGAGACTTAGCTGAACTGTGTCTCTTTTGGCTGAGCTATTTCCTTACTTCTTCCTTACTTTTCATTTGCCCGTTTCTCTCCGTCCTCCCCGCATGCCTGCCTCAAACACTGCAGCCTGCTGAGATCAAGCCCGTGAGCCACCCAGGGCAGGGACACTTCTCCTGGTGCTTCCTGACAGCATTGTCTGTTCTCTGCAAGTTCATCAGTCCAGGAACTCACTCTGTGTGTGCTGATGCAGTGGGGTGCAGTACCAGCTGAGAGGAAGCTGCCAAGAAAGCCAAAGGAGCAGAATGCATATGGAAATGAAGGAAGATATAACAAACCTGCTGTTAGGGCAGCCTCAGCTCACCCAAACCGTGCTGAGCAGAGGCACAGCTGAAGGAATTTTTCATGTGTTGTCACATCCTCAAAGCTTGTTTTTCAGAGCACAGAAATGCTTTTTGTTGTCTCAGAAGCCACCTCCTGCACATTTACAACTTTTAAATCAGCCTCACTTGGATTCAGCAGAATTAGTGAGAGGGAAATCCTATTAGGTCTTATTATCATTTGAGCTACCAGAGCAGTATTGTTCTGTATGTTAATTTGCCAAGCACTCTGTTCCTGTTTAAATAACTCAGTGTAAACACCATGTAATTATTGTCTGTGCCTCTTAATACATAGCAATGTGTTTGAATAAAGATTTTTAATATTTGCCTTAGAGTTCAAGCACCTTCCGGCCTCTTTTTAAAGATTTAGCCACTCCTCCTCATCAAGAAGGTCACGTTAATTTTGATGAGGCACTGGAGGGAGGGTGAAACTGCACTGACAGCTTATGCCACATGTCCTTTAGCCAAATTGCTTTTGGACTGCCTGTTGAATGAACTGATTCCCTTAAAACAAAATGCAAAAGGAGTATTGTCTCTCAAAACCTCTTCAGAAGCACAGTGAGGAAGGAAATGCCTACTCTGGCTTCTTGCACCCAACACAGATTATTCCCAGTGTCTGCTCAAAGTGATGTGCGGGAGAGTACATGCTCTCCCATGTGCTCCAGCCTTTGGAGAGGCAGGAGAGGTGGGAATAAGCTACCATCACAGGCAGAGAGGGAGTTTATTTGATTGAAATGATTTTGGCCCAATGCATCTACTCCCTGCCCAGCAGTCTGGTCTCTCAGCTCACACCCTTGCAGCTCCAGCTCACTGGGAGACACCTTCCACCTCCCTCTCTCTGCCAGCCATTCCCATCCAATCACACCCCGGCAGCCTTCTTACTTCATGGCCAGGGTTTCTGCAGAGTTCTGTGCTCTGGCATTGCATGGAGCACCTCTGGGATCTTGGGGCTGTGCTTAGCACTGCTGCGGTCCCAGAGCAACGAGGTGGCACCTTCCCTCTGCAGAAGGGTTGCTGCCCTGGCCACGCTGAAACCTTCACCAATAACAGACCGAAAGTGAACAGGTGTGTGCCCAAAAGTAAGGACCTGTACCTGAGGCCAGTAAAGATGCTGGCCTGATGCAAGGAGACATTCAGGTGGAGACCTTTTAATGCCAGGTGAGAAAGAAGATGCAGCCTTGGAAGTGTGTTCCTAGAAGAAAGGCTGACAGCTCTCACTGACACCATGGTAACACTCTGCCATGTTGTTACCAGTGTTGCCACTGCTCCAGGCAGCAAGCTGCCCAGTGAGAAAGGACCTGATGGTGCTGGTTGACAGCAGCTGAACACAAGCCAGTGTGAGCCCAGGTGGCCAAGAAGGCCAAAGGCATCCTGACTTATATCAGCAATAGTGTGACCAGCAGGACCAGGGCAGGGATTGTCCCCCTGTACTCAGCACTGGTGAGGTCACACCTCAAGTGCTTTGTCCACTTTTGGGCCCCTCACTTCAAGAAGGACATTGAGGTGCTGGAGCATGTCCAGAGAAGGGCAATGGACCTGGGGAAGGGTCTGGAGCACCAGTCTGATGGGGAGGAGCTGAGGGAGCTGGGGGTGTTTAGCCTGGAGAAAAGGAGGCTTGAGGACACCTTATTGCTCTTTACAACTAACTGCCTGAAAGGAGATTGTGGTGAGATGGGGGTCAGTCTCTTCTTTTTAAATAAGCCATAGTATGAGAGGAAATGGCCTCAAGTTATGCCAGGCGAGGTTTAGATTGGATACTAGGAAGTATTTTTTCAACAGAAAGCTTGTCAGACATTGGGGAGGGGGGTGCCCAGGGGTGTGGTTGAGTCACCATACCTTGAGGTATTTAGAGGACAAATAAATGTAACACTCAGGGACATGGTTAATGGTGAACCTGGCAGTGCTGCATTAATGGTGGGACTTGATGATCTAAAGGTTCTTTTCCAACATAAGTGGTTCTATGATTTTGTTGCTGTAGCTGGTGTGCAACAGCATCAAGCTGGAGAGACATCCAGGGCCTGTTGTCTGTGAGTTGGACCTCTCTGCAGGCTGGTGGGTCATCAGGTCTCTTTATAGTGACAGTTAAAAAAAGAGAGGAAGAAGACAGAGACACTTCAAAGAAGGAGATGAGTAGGTAGAAAAGAAATGAAGGAGCACTAGCCATGGTTTTGGCTTAGGAATCTGGAGACATATGAGTAAATTTGGTCACCTTAGGGCTACCTCCCTGTTCTGGACAGAGACTGTAGCTCCTGGTGGCTGGAACAGAAGTGGAAAAAAACCTCTTATATGCTGTGTGACTGGCAGTGGAGCTGGAAAGGAACACTGACTCAGAAGGGCATGTGGGAAGAGGAGTGAAAGATGGACACTGCCAGAATGATTTCTTGGTGACCTGGCTTATGGGTGGCTTACTGGTGGCCTGGAATGGGTTATGCAAGAGGCTGCAATGACCTGTCCAGCCTGTCGCCCCAGATTTGTCATGCTGAGGTCAAGTAGCTGATCACATGCTCTGCTGGGAGCTCACAGGCAGCCAGACCCATACTTGTATTGATACAGTGCCTGAATCTCTGTAGGAGATTGTCAGTAGAGTTTGCCCAGGTGCTGCAAAGTGTTCTGCTGCCAATATCTGAGGTAGGATGAAAACCTTAGCTCCCATGGCACAGAGCAGTGTTTCAAATTGCTGCTCTTTTGCAGGTGTCTGATGTAGCTGCCAGTTATCTCTGAGTCTTCTGTGTAGGGCTTAGAAAGGGGAAGTGTGGAAATCCCTTTGCTGAGGTGTTTCTGGAGGATACTAAGGAGTTCCATTTGTTTGTTTGGGTATCTAGAGAGTGCACATAGGGTAAGAACCTGTACCAGCCTTCTGTATTTTCAGTGGGCACATTGCATGAGCAGACCAGCTGGCTAATCTCATAGAGCTCTATCACAATCGTACCCATGACTGATAATAGTGAGCCTTGAACTGGTTGTCAGCAACCAGTGAGAACTTAGAGTGGCAAAACTCTCTAAGACAACTGCAGAAGTTTTCTCTTTCACTACAGGTTTGTAGAAGGGGAACTGCAGGAAACCCTGAAGCTGGTCTGATGTATACAGAAGTGTTGCCTCCATCAAGGGTAATCCTACATGCACAGCAGAAACTCTTTCAGGGAGAATGGACATCTCCTGTGAGCATGAAGAGACTGACATGAAGAGGGGATAACACTGTGTCCCATGTCTGCCATCAGTCTGGGACAGCTGCCCTTTTCTATGGCATCAGTCTTGTCTATGCCTTGGAAGTCCACCTGAGCAAGTCTGTCCACCTGACACAATGGACTGTTTTTAAGAAGGCAGAACTTGTGATAGGTGGGAAGTAGTAGCAAGGGCCATAGGGATGAGCACAAGCAACTCGTTCAGTAGAGGTGAAACAAGTGGGAGCAGCGGTGATGCTGCTGCCGCCTGCACATTGGACCAGAAAGCTTGGAGCACAGCCCCCCTTTAATGTGCTTGCTGTGCTGTGGAACACACAAGGGATGAGTGTGCTGTGTGGGTCAAACTGGAGCTATGCATGGGGTGGTTCAGAGGCTGGGGCTCACTCTGGTTGCTGCTGGGTGGAAGTAACCCCAGCCAGTGAGACATGGGCTCTCTGCGTTACTAACACTGAGGGAGGAATATCTGTCCTGTTACATTACAGGGAATGGATCTGGACTTCCTAAGTCTCTGTTAGATTCTACTGCAACTCCAGCACTTGAATCTGTTTCTCGTATTGTATATTACTGTCCTCTGGGAAATCCCTCTTTCTCTGTATAAGAAACACAAAGAATAAGCCATAACAGACTTTATAAGTTATCCAAGAGATGTTGTGCAGGACAGTATCCCTGGAAGTCATCCCTTGTTCCGAGGAAAGATCACACTTAACTAGATGGTCCCTGAGAGAAATTCTTGTAACTCCTCCTTGCCACCTCCAGTGAAGCAGCATCAACTACACAGTGAGCCTGCAAAGCCTCACTCCCCTTGCACCTTGCACTTCATTTATTTCTGCTCTCCTGACCTCACTGTATCTTTGCGGCAAGTCAAGATTAAAATTTCTTGTCCAACTCTTGCTGCATATGGCAATGCTTTCTTTTGGTAACAGACTTTCCTTCATATTGGACAACTCTTTGGAGGCCTCTTTCTCTCTATCAAGGCCTCTCTTTTCCAAAGCACTTCATCTTCCTGCTGTGCTCCACTGGCCTCTCTGGCTCCCCTGCACTGCTCTTCTGGTGTGAGCTTTGTGTCTCTGTTGACCTTGTTAGCAATTTAGGTCTAACATTTGATGCTGAACACAAACCTAGGACTGAGGCGACTTGCTCCAAAGACTGAGATCCTGGCAGGATTCTAGCATGTAGTGCTCCTAAATAATAATAACTCCATGAGGATTTGGTGACCCCTCTGTAAGACCTGAAGAAGAGAGTGCTGGCCAAGGCCTGGGGAGTTCTGTGGCATGTTGGCCCTCCCTGCTCCATCTGCTTTCTATTGCGCTTGAAAAGGAAATGAACTGAGCTAAATGATTTCAAAGTGACATTCTCCACACTGCACTCTAATTCCGTAATTGCCAGCTCCATGCAGTTCCCAGTACTAAAATGTTTAAAATAACAGCCTTCAAAAAGAGCCAAAGCTTCGAAAGGCCATGCACCACCTCTGCTAGAGTAGTAAAATGATGGCAGAATAAATTCCACATGCAGTGGATGGGTGTTTGGTTATTTGGGGGTTGAGCATAGTTTCTTCCCTTGCCAGGAATTTCTCTAAGTTGGGAATCAAAATTACTTTTTTCCTTTGCAAACTCTTTTAAAATGCTGTATTGACTGATGTATCAGCTGTAGTTTGGTCTACAGCTGATCTCTCAAACTTTCTGGTGCAAATTTTTGAACAGACAAAAGAAGCTTTTTATTTTTTAACATGCAATACTCTGCATCGCCATATGGAGACAGGGGTGAAATAAATTTTTACTCTCTGCTCTTTGATCTGATTAATTTCTCGTGTGCAGTTTGGTAAATGCCTCTGTAACAATGATAGCACTGGCTTGGTTTAGTCTGACATCCATTAACAGCATCTTCAGTGTGATGTAACCTCTGGGACAAGAAAGATAATGCTCAGCCAGTTGACAATGGGCAGCCACCAAAGATGTGTTGGCCAGTGGTGGTTTGTACATCATGGCTCAAGAATTGCAGGCTGAGACACTTCAGCATATGAACCTGCAAGACTAATTGTAACTTTTCCTAACCCATTAGCTGGTTTGTGTTGCATTCTTTCTCTAATGTTATCTCCATTTGCTCCATGCACACCTCGTGTTTTCTCTTCCCTTGTGTTTTTGGTGAGATTTTTTTTATTTCTTGAAATCTTCTTCTGAAACAGTTCTGCATTTTTAGCATAATGCATCTACCAGCACGATTGACTTTGCTGTGTAGTACTGAGTCTACTTCTGGAATTCATCAAGTTGTAAAGACTCTTGTATGTATTCCATTAAGTGAATGTGTATCTTGCCATACCTTTAAACAACTCTGTTGGTTTTGACAGAGAGAATTCAACCTTTTGCTTTAAGTAAAAAACAACCAGAATAAAAATAGCAAGCAATCTTTTCAGCAATGAGCAGTCAGAATTTATGTTCTCATTGTGCACGGCTCTCAAGATGTGATGATTCCATTCAGCTGAGCAGCAACAAGATCAAAAGACTTTGTTGAAGTGTAACTGTCACTTTGATCAGAGCTGTATTGGAAACTTAATGAAATGAGTGGCTTCTTTTGACAGTTGCTTCTTTTGACTATTTCTAGTTGTGGTTGTGATACTATGGGAAAATAACCTGACCCTGTTGAGTCCAAACACTGTGGTTGGATTTTGGGTGAGAGATTAGATCAGGCTTTCCTTTTTTTTCTCCAGTAAATACAGTTGTCTTGAATTTTGCCTTGAATTTTGGATCCATCAGCTGATTTCTGAAGTTACACTTTTTTTTTCTTTTTGTTCTGATCACAAGTTATTTCATTAATTTAAGATTTCCCAGCATTCTCAATAATTCTGAAATGCTGTTTCCTAGTCTGGGCAGGAGAAATGCTCTGATGGCTGAGGCCCTAGCCTGAGACTTGAAAAATTTTGATAGAATTATGTGGAAAAATCTGTCCATATTTTGTGTGAGCGTTCAATGACTTGAAGTTTGATTTTGTTGCACTTCCATTGTGCTTGACTTTACGAAATTGCTGTGGAGGCTAGAGAAGACTTTAGGATGGAGTTGGTTTGGGAGGTTGGAGTCAGGAATGAACAATGCAGGTCTCTCTACAGGAAGATTTTTGACTGACCCTTCCTTTGCCTTCTCTTACTCAGGTGGTGACTGAATTTGTCTTTGAAGTGATTTACTCCCAGCTGACTATAAATGGCTGGGGACAAATCAACCTGCTTTTCTCAGCTTAATTCTGAAGTTATCTATAAAACTCTTGGTTCAGTGTATTCTGCATTCTTTTTTGGACTGTGATCATAGTTTCTCTGGAAAAACCAATTTTTCTTCTCTTGCAATTGGGTTTTAACTATTTTGAATACCTCTGAATTTGAATACCTCTAAAAGTCTCAAATTAAAAGTTGACATTTATTTCCTCAAGTCTTTTCTTTTACCTTGTGGTCTAATCCTTAGAGCACTACCATATTGCACACAACCAGATGGTGATCTCAAGTTTTAAAAAATGCTGAACAATCAATAAGTGCCTGCAGATGAGGTACTCCAAAGGGTCTTCTCTCTCTTCCTAACAATCCTCTGTGAACAGCAGCTGTAGTCATGTTCAGCGGTTCAACTGACTAGATTTGGGGCAAATGAACGTGCTGAACTTGGATGCTCAGCTCTGAACTTCATGGAGTTTAAAACATTTATTGCGTGATAGACTTGAAGCCTGATGGTAACCAGACCAGAGCTTCCCATCACTGCAGTTTTGCTGCTCCAGATATGGGGACCACCTTCAGAGCTGGTGGTGCAACTGTTACACACTTGTCCTCACTCTTAGAAGACATGGCAGTAGCACTCATCTTCAATTGCTGCTTTTTTCATCAGAAGTCAGCGGCAATTTTGCTGGTATTGACTCTCTGGTGATGCAGATAAGATGCTTGCCTTGTCCAGAGCTTGAACTGTCCCCAGGTGCTCTGCAGAATCAGCTTTGTGTGGGAATGTCCATGTATTTTTTTTCCCCAAAGTGACACCTTTCAACAAGGATTGGTACCAGGTTTCTCAGAAAAATTAAGCAGATGGCTAAAGATTACCTTGTGGCCTGAGGGCTATGGCCTTTTGAAAGAATCTTGTTAAAAAAAAAACAAACAGGGAAGACCCAAACAGGAAGAGTAATTTTGAGTTGTATTCAGCAAAAGGAGCACTTGGTAGCAGAATGGTGACACCCTGCATCCCTCACAATGCATATATCTAAATTCTAATTTCCTGAACTCTGGAGAGGAGTCAAGTGTCTGAAGAGAGTTTCTTTGCTCACGGGTCCAAAACTTCTGCATTCAGAGAGCCGGGCAGACAGCTTGTCTCCACTTTCCTTGGGAGTGCATTGCCAGATCTTGCCTGGCTGCTTCTGACAGCCAGTATTTCCCACTGCAGAGCCAGCTGCTGCCTCCTCCTGTTGTCTCTCAGCTGCCTGAGAAGCCCAGCAGACAGTTTGGACCCTGCCATTCACAAGTCATATTCACCAGCCCATGTCCAGTGTGTGCCATAATCCCAGCATTTGCTAAACAGAAGAGAATATGGATGTTCCCGCATTTCTGCTGAGCAGATGTGCTCCCCACAGTCCTGGTGATGCAGTGTGACTGCCTGGCCTCCACTGTCACAGCCATGGGGATAAGCCATGAAATTTCCTCCTCATTCCTAGGTTGCTTTATGCCCTGAAGCTTGAAAGCGTAAAGCTTTCCAAAGCACTTGGCTTTATCAAATGCTTGTAATTCTGTGTATTTTTTATTACCCATGTGAAGGTTTCCACCAACGTAACTTCATGGATTTCTAGCAGAATAGTCTTGATTTCTAGCCATGTGAGAAGAGGATCATATTCCAGGACTTTTCAGCCTGGGACAATTATATTTTCAATTGGAAGCAACAGCATTTTGTCTATAGACATTTTCAAACCTAAATTATTCTGCTGTTTGAGCTCCACCAATTTATTTCATTGATATTTTGATTTCTTGACCTGTTTTTGGATGGAAATGAAAGTTGAAATAACAAGATTCCCTCCAGATTGGAAATTCTGCCTTTTGATTAGGTCTTATGCAGCATGGGATTCTTTTGTTTCCTAATTTAACACAAACACACACACACATGTACATATCTCTCTGTAATGAGCACCTTAGGACCCTAAATAAAATTTTATTACAATTGACTGTTACTTGTAACTGCATTTGGCAATTTACCAACAAACGGAGAAATGTCCAATTTTAATCCAGCAGGAATTGTATAGTAACTTTATGAATAAGATTCATATTGATCAACTCTCAAAAATGTCTTGTAAGGAATGCAATAAATACTTGAAAATAGAACACTTGTGTATTTACAAGCTAAACACAGCTTGCAGTCAAGAAAGCAAAAGAAGTAAAACCATGATACCCAGGTCAGTCTCATGTCCCTGAGATTTTTCTGTATGGGAATTTGGCACAAGCAGATCTACTATGGCAAAATTAGAGTGTTTTGAGCATGCTAAACATCCCTCTTAAGCTCCCCCAGGCAGCTGTTTAACACTCCCCTCTTGTTGCCGCATTCCTTCTCTTCATCTCTGATGTTTGGAGCTGTTGCTCTGCTGACCTTCATCTTTCCCAAATCAACTTCTCTGCTTTGCAGACCTTTTTTTCCCTTTTTTTATTTTTTAAACAAAGGCTGATCTAAGTATCTTTAAGCGTTTAATTCCAAACCTTTGTTTCATGTTTTACGTTCCCCACTTCCTTCTCTTCCCCCCTCTATCCCCAAGCTTTTCGAGGCTGTGGCACTTGCTTTTAGGAGAAGCCCTTGAAGGGAGACAGAGCAACCAAGAGGACATCTTCATGATTAGGAATACACAGGGGAAAGTAATTTCACTTTGTCTCTCTCTCACCAGCTAATATCGGAAGCTTTCTGTTGAGACGTGGCTGCATGATAGCTTAGGTGCTCCTCTTCTCTGGGGGTCAGCAGGGACAATGGGTGTTGAGTGCTTCTGAAAATCTTTCTTCTTAGGAAGCCCTGCCTAGAAAGGCTGGGCTAGGTCAGGCTTGGCCCCACATGGCTACAGGTCAACTCTGAATTGGGCCTGGTCTCACCTGACATATGCCAACCCAATGGCTCAGCTAGCCTTTGGCTATTTTTGTCTTTTCTTTAGGGAGACAGCTTGACTGCTTAACACAGTGCTTAATTCTCAGGTCATGATCTGCATGTCTTCAGGTCATAGGGGAATTTTGGCTTGCCAAGTGTTAAACCTTCTGTGTTTATAAGCATTAAACCTTAATGTGGTTACTGCTCGCTGCTCTCTGTGTTTTGTTCCAGTCTTGTGAAGACTATGACATTTAGCTTAAGGGCACTGCAGACAGTAACTCAAACTTTGTTTAAGACATGGCAGATAAAAATTTTTCATGCTACTAACATATTATGGTAATGTGGGACATTTTACACTGTGTAAATAAAAACTAGCATGTTATGAGGATGAGGTATTTGATATTTTCTTGCCAAGGAAAATATTTACTTATTTTTATAATATTGATTTGTGCATCATTTAAAAACCACCTTATTTTGTTAACTTTTGTGTGAATTAGGGGATGGAATCTTAAATTTATTTTAAAAATAAAAACCACATCACGCAGTCATTTCTTCACAATATGAGAGTGCTGACCTCTTTAGTCACTTCCAAAGAACATTTCTGTTTGGCTTTTCCAGCTGCTGCAGAGCTGCCAGCCTGCAGGTGAATGACGTGGGGAGAACTCACTCTCTTCAGTCTTCCCACCTTCTTATTTCTCTGATAGATTTGGATCAGCACAAAATTCTTTTCCCACTGAGCATCTGCTGACCTCAGTGATCTGCTGAAGTCAGTCAGCCTCTGCTGACCTCAGTGATTTCCCTAAGAGCTATCGTGTATAGGGAGGCTTTCCTGTCCTTAAGACCCGTATGTTAAGGGCCTGTCTCGAACCTCACTGAGTCGATGGCAAGCCTTTAACCAACCTAAATAGGCTTTAAATTGAGTCTTACTGCAGAATTTGCTAGTGGAATACAATGGGGATTTTGTGTCCTGGCATATTTTAAGCAGAAGTGCTTTTCTGCTTCTGGACAAAGAGGGTGAAGCTTTATTTGTATGGGACAGGATAAGTTCCTGATGTGCATCCAAGGATGTACTTGTATGTAAGAGGCCGTGAACAACTCCTTTGCAAGATCTGAGAATTGTTTAAAAAGCCACTTGGCAGTTTTTAATCTAGCTACAAAAATGTGTGCAAATCTTATTTCAAGGTAAGTGGAAAAAACCCCAAATACTGAGCTATTAAATTTAATCTCTATCCAGAACACTGTAATAAACAAAGGTAGTTAGGAAAATACCTAACTACCAAAGAACCATGCAAACATACAAGGTCTTTTAAGTTTGTGTTTGCCTGAACTCCAACCAATGCCTGGCTGCACACTATAGATTTGCAGGTGGTATTTATTTTTGATTTCATTCAGACCTCCAAAGCTACCCCTTCTCCAGGTGGAAATGTGTGGAGGTGTTACTTTACTCAGCTATATGAGAGGGTCTTACACAAGTGCTTCAATGAGGTCTATCTATAAAAAGCAGTGATTATTTTGCCTGGTATGTACTGTTTAAGGGACAAGACCTATACAACAAGGTACTTTGCTCTTTTCCACGTTATGGAGCAACTGCTGGCATGTTACAATGTGTTATTATTGGAAGCCAAATTCTGATCTCATTTTAAATGTACAGATTTTATAGAATATGAGAGGTTCAGATGTGTGTAAATGAGATCAGGAGTTTACTTCATCTTTTAGAAATTTAAAGTTAAATATAACCATAGAAAAACAGAGGTGAAAGGGTCCTCAACAGAACCTCAATCATTGGTGTGTAAAAAAGTAGGACCAATTGTGCCTGGGTCATTCCTGTCAGCTGTTCATTTAACCTGTTAGAAGATAACACAGTACAGAAAAATCAAGATGATATTTTCCAATTCCCAGATTATATATTCCAATGATTCCCAGTTGGGTTTTTCTTAAGTCACATCTGAATTTTCCCTACTCCGATCTTAACTCTATTCCTTTTTGTCCTACCATACAGTATCACACTCCTGATTTTTGTATTGCTAGGAATATTTTCCTGTGTTGTCTCTCTGGAGGTGTTCACAGACATGTTTTCCAACAGAACAATTGTAATTTAATTAAGGTGCTATGAGGCAACAAGAATAGAAACTATTACGTCTACTAACAACAGTCATATCTCTGCTTATCAGAGTAATAGCAAACGAATTTAATTAAATGCATTGGCTCAGTCAAGTGAGTTTGCAGTCTGAATTTGCCATTCCTCTTAATGGAGCCAAATTTGTTTATTTTTAGGGATCCCAGAATTTCATGTAACCATTTTCCAAGAATGGTTGTTGTCAGCAGACTGACAGTAGTGTTGAATCATTTGTGCTGGTTGTAACAAGGATTTCTATTGCTGAAGAGGTAACCATTGAAAGGCAGGAGTACGTGCAGTTACAGACTGTGATGGGTATGTATGATGAGGATGTGAAGAGGACAGAGGGGTTTTTAAAAGAAAACCAGCCAGACCACAGAGAGAAGGGGGTTCAAGGTAGGGCACCATGGATTTGGCAAAGGAGATGCATACTTTGTCCCTGCAAAGGAAGCGTTCTAAAAATGCCTCACTGTTGGCTCTGCTCCACTGACATTAGTGAATCTGGAAGACATAGTAATAGCCTAAAAGATCAAAAGCTTGAGTGGGAGTTCTCTGCTGTGCCATACTGGTGGAGCTGGAGAAGGGCTCAAAACAGTGGGGAATCCTTAGTGAACATCCCTGCTATAGACAGGACCCCATGGAGCTGCTAGGAATTAAATCTGCAGGAAATAAAAGGAGGGTGAGGGAGTGTGAGAGATGCAGTGCAGATCATTCCTAATAGGAGTAAAACTGAACATAGCTCAAAATATAATATACGGAATATAATTGAAAAAGATGTTTTTTGAATGAACAATAACCTTTAAATCCTTTAGTGTGTGTTCTCTGAGCTGTAGAATGTTCCGATTGTTAAGGCAATTAGCTTTTAAAAATAGTTATTTTTTTAGATTTTAATTACATGCTGCATTTTGCCTTTGTTATTAGATGGGGTCAGTAAGGTTACTGAAGTAATTATTGCGCTCTGCTTGGCACTGGTTAAAGCATAACTGGAGTAACTGCATTCAATTCTGTATGAAAAAACATGGACAAATTGAAGAATTTAGAGTGGAAGAAAGATGGTAAGAAGTCTGGCATTCAGATCTAAGAGGAAAGGTTAAGATAACTTGGCACCTTTAGCCTAAAGGCAAAAGTAGAGTGTGGGTAACAACAACGAGAGACATAAAGGAATGTTATAAAGAGGACAAGGATCAATTATTCTCATTAGTCAACAAAGATGGGACAAATAATAATTGGCTGAAGCAGAAGGGAAGTTTTAGGTTAAATATTAGGCAAAACTGTAGAGGAACTGTTTGGCAGTTGGACGAGCTGCCAAGAGCTGTTGGACAATCACTGTCGTTGGAGTTATTCAAGGCCAGACACCCATCTGCAGGAACAGTTATAGAATAATTAGATCAATCCTGCCACAGATAGAAGGGTAGGCAAGGGGTCCTTCTGGCCTCGGTGACCAAGATTTTGTTATGGATCTACTTTTTCAGGATACATGCCCCCTCACTATTTTGTAAACTATGGTGTCTGCTATAGCCTCCACTAAAATCAAGAAGGAGAGCAACAATTTAAGGCTGTTCTTCATAGGGTCAGAAAACATGTGAGACATAAAATTATCCCCTGATCTGTGGCCATGCATTTCTTTTTACGGCTTCTTAGAATGAGACTTCCTCTCCTCTGGGCATCTCTGCTTTGTCCCTTTGAAAATATGAGCTCTGGGAGCATAAAGTAGTAACCAAAACAGAGTAGAATGGCTTTGGACTTATTCATTGCTATTCACTACTTTATGGCAGCTTTTAGAAGTTGAACTGTAAATAATGTCTGTGTTTTATTGACAATATGCTCCTCATCTTCCCTACTACTTATATGGAAGAAATCAATCATGCCAAGTGCAGACTCTGCATTCGTGGTGTCAGCAGATCTCTTCCCATGGATCTGTTGAGATGATGAAAACAAAGCAAACCAGGAGTAATTCTACAAAAATTTGCTGTGCTATACAATGTTTGCCAGCTGGATTGGACTCAAAGATTGGCCTGGACAGGTTCTTCTTCCAACTACACAGCGAATGTCAAGGCATGGCTCCAAATACTGGTCACTGTGTTTGCAAGCAGAGCAGATCATTTTCAGAGGTACATCACACTGTTTTCAGCACATCCGAGATTGGAACGTGGCTGCATGGTGGACAAAAAATGAGATGGCTTACGTGTGCTCTGAGAGGCACTGCAGAGATGATACAAAGGGCTAATTCGTATTGCTAAGAGTGGTCTTAAAATGGTAATTACATATGCAATTATAAACCATGAGCCCAGCTTGTTTATTTTTCCCCTCTAGTGCTAATGAAAAACAAAGTAGTCTTAGTGTTTTGTGAGATCCTGGTGCAATGCAAGCAATCATTTGGCTGGCTAACTGGGAGGCAGAGGCACAGTATGACACTGGTTGTGTTAAAAAAAAATTAAAAAGGGAAAAAAAAAGAAAAAATAATGAATAAAAGAGAACCAGTGACAAAGATTTTAAATCCCCAAGAATAATGGCGAAGTTGTACAAAATCCTTGTATTTGCTAAGCCTCATAACACTGAGCAACCCCTAGTGTCTGGAATGCCTTGGCTGGCTGTGCTCTGTCCACTTCTAGCTGGTAATGTTATCTCAGAGATACAAGGATATGTCTGCAGTGGAGATTACCTCTCTTCTGAGTCAGGAGATCAGAAAATGGTCACAGAGCAGGAGATGCTACTGCGATGTGGTGCACCACCCAATGTGCAAAGTGAGCAAGCCCATGACTGGAACCATGGGATGCCTTCACCAAGCTCCATTGTTCTTTTTTTATTCCACAGTCCCATTTCCTGTGACGCAAAGCAAAAGGTGCTGAGGTGCTTTGAGGGGGCTGCATAGGAGAGCTCCTCTGTGACTTGGGAATCCTGGGAAATCTGAGCAGGCAAAAGCCCCCCTGAGGAACTGGCAATGGGTCTGTGTGATGGCTGGTTACTTCCAGCCAAGAGGCAGGAAGGGCTGATGGTCCTACAATTTGCTCCCCATCATGGCCCTTGTATGCCCGGGGGCTCAGTGAGGAACCATGGCAGTCTCATCTCCAGGCTTTGCTCTCCCTCACTCTGAGGATGCTCAGATCATCTTCTGCAAAGTGTGTAAAGGGACAGGGAAGATGTTTTACGCAGGCCTGGTTTTCTGCCCTAGTAGTGTTGAAAGAGACCATTTCATAGCATTAACTCTGTATTTCTTTTCTAAAAGCAGATTGTACACTTGATGAAAAACTAATATTTAACATTGACTAAAAACAAGCAGACAATGGCCTTTGAATTTAGTCATCCTTGGAAAATATTATTGATATATATACATGTCTAACAGGTCATGCATCTAACAGGGGAGGAATGAACCTTTTCTTCTTTAACATGTATTAATGAGTCTACGTGCAAAACTTCATCCAATGGTTTTTGGAACTATAAACCTTTCCTTTCTTGGCTTAGCTCTTCAGGCTTTGCTAACCCACTTTTTTTTTGATGCTGTGTCATCCTGGACTAATTCACATGTGAATGTGCAGGGGAAGAGTACCTTCACCACCCCTTCAGTGCTGAACTGAAGCAGTCCGGAGGGCCAAGGGGCCAGGCATTTCTACCTACAAAAGCGGCTGATGTCTTAGTGTGGAAGGCAATGCAGCCCTAACACCACCGGGACTTAATAACTCAGAGCTGCTTGGTGTGGCCATCCCTTTTGTGCTTGTGGGTCTCCGTGCCCGCTAGAACCACTTTGTAACCTCGGGCACCCTTGAGACCCAACCCCCTCGCATTTAATTCACTGGGGAACTTGTGACATAACAGCATTAAGCCTTTGCCTGCTCTTGCTTTTTCTGTGATGGGGGTATTTTAAACAAGATTTTTGCTACAAAGTTGAAAGACTAGAGGAAGAAAATCTGACATGACTTAGGGGTAGCACAAACGAGTCATAGGAAACTCACTCTAGAGATATCTCCAGAGACTAGTCAAGACAAAAGTTACAGCACAAGCATTTGGAAGGGGGCCACTGCAAACAATTTGTCCTCATTCCAGTTGAGCAACTGTAAGCAGGGACATTTTCAACACAGGCCATTTAGGGACAGAAGGAAAGATTGGATGGCACTAAAAGAAACTACACAAATACGTGGTGATAGGATGACTCGGCCACCCGCCACACATACTCTGCTGCTTCGTTTTTCTTTCTCCTATCATCCTGACATCTGAAAAGGTTCCACCCCAACACAGCAGCACGGCACAGCAGAGACCAGCATAAATTAACTCCAGGTGACAAAACCACCTTCCTCATCTGGCCTCCGTTTGTAAGGAAGGAGGGCAGAGGTCATATGTGTGTCAGGAGCTGAGGAAATGGGGTGAAAAAGGAGCTGAGGACAATGGGGTAAAAAGGGATTTTGCTTGTCTAAGTGAGCAATATAACAAACACAGGGAGAAAAAAAGCTTTTTGCTGTATTTTTCCCCCTGAATTTTTGGGTTTAAAGGACTGCAGTCATCCTGTTTTTTGAGAACATACTTGAATACCGTTATTCTAACTTCTTTAATCCTTCTCTTCCCCCTCATTTACAAGCTGTTCCTGCTCTACTATTTTCCTCAGCATGCCAAGGCACCATACCTTTCTGTGGAAAGTTTCTGCCACCCTCTCTGATTTTGTATTCATGCTGCATAAATAAGAACAAGACCTCCCTCCAGCACCTTGGCATGAGGTGGAGAGTTAGGTGGGAGGATGGTGCGTGATAGAAATATTATGTAAGCAAGGTTTGAATGTCTGTAGCCCTAGCTCTAGACAGCAGTTATCCATAGATATTTTAAAACTGCTTCTTTTTTCTTTTTTTTTCCCTTCTGAGCATCACATCACAATACGGTTTCATTCAGTGAAGAGCTGGCATTCAGGGTCTGGATGGCTTAGCTGGCCCAGATGGGGTGCCTTTCATCTGTAGGTCATTGCTTTGAATTCTGCCCACATTTTTGGCTACTAGGAGTTCTTCTCTTCTGATGGCAGTGCAGCAGCATATGCAAAATTGCTAGGAAGTCTCTGATCCTAGACACCATGTCTAGATCATAAAAGCTACCATAACAATGAGTCTAAATGGCACCCCTCTTGGCAGCTGAGGCAGAGGCCAAGCAATAAAAGGACTATGGAGAATGGGCTACTGTCTAGCATCTATAAGTTAAGAGTGAGGAACACTAGTGAGGGAGTGTGAGAAAGTATGCACAGCCCATGAAGGCTCTTTTGGATGAAGAAAGAGGATTTCAGTCTCCTAGGCTGAAAGGCCAACACCTTTCAATAGCAGACAAATCATTTACAAATGTGAGAACAAAACCATTGTGAGTCCTCGTGCCTTTAACAATGCTGCTTCCTGTTGGCATCTTTTGCTTACTAATGACACAGTCCCACGATTTGTATCTTCACAGTGCTGCACGAGCACTAACTAATTAATCCTTTTTCACCCTTTTGAGGCAAGTGATTTTTTATTTTTAATGGTCTGTAGTGGAGACATCTAGCTTAAAAAAGATTGCAGATATGTTTATAAAGGCTACATTATGCTGACTACACAGTGTATGCTAACATTACGATTCATGCTTTTGATACAGCTGTTCCAGTTCAGGTAGGCTCCACCCAGTTATATGTTTTGCTGAACTGAGGTCTTAATTAAAATAAATGAGTACTAAATCTTGGGAAAAAAACAAAAAACAAGTCCTAGTAGGCCAGGGTTACAGTATAATGATACGAAACAAACAAACAGCCCCTCCTTTCTGTCCCCCAAACAAATCAACTCCCCTTCACTGGAATAATCTCTGGCTGTCTGACCTTATTTATTCAGATGCTGACATGAATCATCATCTGAGCAAGTACTCCCTCCTACACCTGCAGTACTTGGGGTTATAGTTCTCCTTGGTTTTCTGCAGCAATAAGAGCTCAGTGTTACTTGGAGCCGTCTCCATCTGGCAGGCCATGAAGTCCACAAAAGCACAGAGGTCTTTCTGTAAAAGATGGAGACAGCCCAGATTGCTTTCCATTTACACAACATCTCAAGAGGACTCTGGACTTCTCTCTTTTGCAGTTACAGTCAAGTGTGCAGTCTTTTTTCTCTCCTATCTACTTTTTGTGTGATGACCTCTTCTTGGGGTAAAGAACTGCGTGGGTGAGTTTGGGGGGAGGGGTTGTTCTTCTCTGGAAAGCCAAATTGCAGGATGCAGCACATCTTGAGCTTGGCAGCCTTTCACGCTTCCTCAAGAGGCAGCTGAAGGGCCCAAGCAGGGGTAAGACATTATCAGCTCACTTCTACCCTGCCAGAGCATATCTTTGCACACAGATAGCGACACATTGCCTGCACCACAGTTGACCTTTGTGGGCCAAAGTAGATCCTTTTCTGGCAGCTCAGGGAATATCTTGTGTCATCTGAACGCTGTTACTGAAGGCTGAGTACTTAATGAACGAGTAGCTCTGCAGCGTTAGCCATAAAGTGTGTACAAAAGTGAAGGCAGAAGTTAAACATTATGTTATCTGCCAGTCATTCATTGTTTGGAGAGAATATCCCAAGAGCATGGCTGAGCATTGGTGTCATAAAGATCTATACGTTGCTGTTGAAATGAGGTCATTTGTCACCATCTGGGATTATACCACTAGCAGTATACGAGTGTATTCAGCTCCATGTTTCAGCCATATGGAAAAAGTGTAATATAGTGAGAAATTCAATCCTTTAATGGAATCCAGAGCACCCTCCAGAATGTTTTCCTTAGTTTTATTTCTTTGCAATGCAGGCTTAACAACCACTGATGTAGCATTTAAATTGGAAGAGATGCGACATCTAGATAAACTGGGAGATCTGCTGATACCAACTGCCTGCTGATAGGAAAATCCCCCACTGTTTCAGTGGAAAAACCCACCAGGCTTACTAGAGCCAGAGGAAGGGTATGGCATAGCTGTGGCATACATTAACCTCTTCTGACTTTTGTCTCTGGAGACACCCTGAAGAGCTCCCTTATCACAAAAGAAATATTCTCAAGTAATTATCACTCTGGAAACTGTCACCCCTTTCGTGCATTGAACAGGCAAAATTCTAAAAGTACAAAAAAAATGTGATTTGTGATAAAATCCTGTTGGTGCACAAGAAAGCAGGAGTCCTTGCCTCCTTCCCTATCACCTACCCCTCTTAATAGACTAAATTTTTCATAGAGTATTCATGTTGATATGACCTCACTGCTCATAGGAGACTACGTTGGCCTTTGCAAATCCATCTGCAGCTGTAACACATCAAAATGGTCATAATTATGAATTCAAAATCAAGAATGTTTTATTCTATAGTCTTTCCTGGTGGTGCCAGGCCAGCTTCCCCATAGCTGAATAGAGTACATGAAACTGGATGCTAAGGACTTGGAGTGATGGTGAAGATGGGAGGAGCTCCTGTAAGAAATTAGCTCCATTGATTGAGAAGCAATGATGTCTGGACCAAAACCTGCTGCTGACTGAGTCTTGTCAGGTGTGTCTGAAGGAATTTGGTGTAATTCTGAGCTTGACATCTCCAAAAAGGCTGTTACTGAGATGTATCTGGCATGGCATTGTAGTCTAATGCCAGAAAAATGGAAATAATCCCTGAAAGAGATGGTGGGGTTTTCTGAGGCCAGGAGCAGATAATACATGTTTCTGTCTGGGAAAGGTACAAATAGCTGCAGCTCAGTGCAAAAAACTACATTATGGCTATATCTGGCTTAACTGCTACATAGCTCTGTGGGTTGTTAACAGATGTTGCCAGAGCAACATGTTATGACAAGCTGTGTTGTATTTCTGGACCCAGTAATGTTACTGGCACCACCTCCTCCATCTGCCAGTGAATGGGAGTTACCTTTGGTTGAGATAAGTTCACAGCCCATCCCAAACAAATACCCCTGCAGCTCCATATGTGGATCTAATGAGGCTCTGAGCTAAGTTCAGTGTGTGTGACAAAAAGTCCTCTGATAGCCAAATTTTCCTTGTTGCTGTACAGGTCCACAGAGCTTGTCAGGATATTTTAAGGGCTACATTTTTAGAGGTAGACCAGGGGAGCATTTGACAGTGGGGAGGAAGTACAGTTTGGCAGAAAATGGGGAAAGGGAATGGAAAGAGGCAGATGAGCTCTGCAATAAAGTAGTCATGTGGCAGTCCCATGCCTGCATCTATATTCTCAATCAGACAAAGAAGGGATCTGTACCCAGGTAGGTAGATAATTTGCAATGCAATTGAATTTGGTTGGGTAGACCCCTTTGTGTTTCATTTGCTGTGGAGAAGTTTAAAGTCATTGCAATTAGTTTCAGGAAATTTTTTTAGAAAACTCATGGTTTTAAAAAAAATCAATCCATTTACAGCTGTGTTAGCCAGGTTATTTTCTCACCTTATGAAAACCCTGCAAATAAGCTCTTTGGGAGAGTGTATCAATCATGCAGTACATGATATCTCAGCAATTCACCCTAGTAGAGGATGAGCTTTTCACACAGTGAAACAGATAAATCAATAGCAATGATGTAGGGAGGTAGTAAAGTCTGTGAAAAAAAAATACTTAGCATTCTGTAAGTCAGAATTCTATGTTGTGTTGCTTAGTTTCTTTTCTTTCCTACTGATACAGAAGAGGAAACCAATGCAGAAGATTACCTCAAAGAAGATTCAGTCCTTATTGATCCTTCCTAGTGAGTAGCCAGAAGTGAGGAAAAATGAACAAGGGCTCCTTCCAAAGGGACAGCAGTGGTACTGGGTGCAGCTTGTGACAGCCATCACTGATCCATCTTTTTTTTTGGTTTGTGTGAGTCAAAACAAAGAGTAATTGTGGTGTAGCTCTTCAGGTTTTGGTTTCTTGACAGAAAAATAACACCGAAAAGTTAAAAAAAGTAATAAAATAACCAAATCCTCTAACACTTTTATTATCTCATTGATTCTTTTCACCCAAGCACAGTCTGCTCAGTAGCGAGATGGTGACTCGTAGTTTGTTAAAACGCAGCAGTTTGCTGAAACTGGAGACAGAAATGCTTTGAATGAGAGGAAATAGACATTTCAATAACTCTGTAGAAACTGGACATTTAGTCTCTCTGCGAATTTGATATGCTAAAAATAACTGTGTCACATGGTCTGTGATCAGGAGCCATGCTGGTCATGGCTGGCCAAAGCCAACAAGGAATGGTGTGGGCCACCACTGCCAAGAGAAAAGGCTGATGCAGACCACAACAGCCTTATTCCAAAAAGCAATAGCCTTGACGATCTGATCTACAAAAGTGCTGAAGTGAATAGGAGTTGTGGTTGCTCAACGCTTCCACGGGTCAGGCTGCTCTGTCCTCCTTATCCATGCTGCTGCTAAATCCTATGAAGTCTGCCACTCCTTTTCATGTAGATAAGCTATCGTGCGGGAGTATCCCAACTCCCTCCATCCTGCCAAGCCCCACAGTCCTACACCAAATGAAAGCCCCTAAAATACAGCACTGGTATTCATTTTTGGTAGCCTAACATCTGCAGATGCCTGATTTTCCTAATCCTGCCTGTGACTAGCTCAGGCAGGCTGGCTGATGCATTCGCAGAAAGATGGAGCTCACATGTGCAAGATCAGGAAAACAGCCAAGCCCTCAACAGCCCTATGAAGTAAAATAAGCAGGTTTCTGGGATTTGGACGTGTCATGTCTGCCATCTAGTAACTAGTCAGGGCTTGTTCCATGTAGAAAATGAAGAGTAAATAATCCAGTACCACATAAAAGGGGAATAAATTTATTGGGGCTTTTGACAAATGAGAAAAAGACTTTCAATGGTATTTTAAATGAGGTTCTTGGAAAACAATATAATTAATAATTAAAATAAAAATATGTGAATTCCTAAACTTGTTTTGTTTGGTCGTAAAAACAGTTGTATATGCTAAACTAATAGACAGGAATACAAATGATGAAGTGTTACTGCAATAAAGGAGTTGAAAACTCTGGGTCCCACTCTCAAATACAATGAGGTTGTTAGCATGAGGTCCTGTTGGCATGAGATGTGATCTGGTAAAAGTTTGACCAGTGAAGTGGAAGCCAGGACATCATAAATTCTGTGCTGTTTTGTTCTTTGATTGATTGGGTAAGGCACAAATTGGCACAAAGAACCACTTTCAGTCTCAGTTTACCCATTTGTAAATGAAGAGGTATATCACAGTGATGTTATCAGACAGACTTAATTATCATTGTCTAATTAAAACTTCTCAGGTGTAAGGTATTATAGAAAAATGCAAGTTTTTTGCTCCTAATCTAAAGTACATATGAGATTTTCAGAATTCTTAATCTTCTGCATTTGTATTTCATGGGTAACTTTAGCTGTGAATAATGTTTTCCTTTATACACACACACATGTTCTGTTGAAAAATAACATTCTCTTTGCTTTCTAACAAAGTTTTCTGTAGTGTGGCTTGGCATCCAAAAATAAGGCTACAGTTCTGCTGAGCATTGATTTAGTTTAAGTCTTCAATTCAGTTAATTTTTCTGAGCCATGTAAGATGCTGACTTGCAGATAGTTATAAAATAGCTAAAATACTGCTTAAAGATATAATGCTGGTGAACAGTTTATTCATTATGTAAAAGACCCCTTAACTTCACAAACCAGAGTTGTTCATTATAATGAATGCTGATTTTCTGCACAGGAACTATTAATCTTAATTTTAGCTTTTTGTACATAAAAGAGGATGTTCACAGCTATAGAAGTACAAGTGTTTGCTGTGCATAAGGGGAAGAATGAGTTAAGGGTCTCCTGATGAACATGCTACTGGTTTGGAAATACCATGACTGTCTTGCTAGAACATGATACTGGGTGTGTATAAAAAGATATAAGGGGCTGTTTGGTGGTACTCCCGGTGTCCCTCTGACTTCAGAATGTAGAAACACTCCTTGAATAGGGAAGGGCATGGATCTGTCAGTCTCAGAGTCCCACTCAAAGGTTGGTTTTTGGTTCTCAGTGTTAGAACAATGCTCCCTGACTTACTGTCAGATAGGATCTTGTAGGGTCACATGTAGCCTTACTTTGTCTCCTGCTGCTACTCACAGCAGGATGTTATGGGGGGCTGTGATCTCCTCTGGACAATCTGGGGTCTTATGGTAGCACTCCACAATTGAGGGCAGGATCCTGGTGAGCAATAAGGGGGGCATGGCAGGGCAGTGCACAGAGCACATCACTCTGTTGTAGTGGGGACTGTGACACGGCTAAGAAGGAGTGGAGCTGAATACCGGACAAAGAAATTTGCATTTTCACTGAGGGTTGAATAATGTATGTGAGGAAACTGCATTAAAACTGGAGAAAAACTTAACTGAATACCTTGCACTGAATATGGGAAATTAGGAGCCAATGTCAGAAGCAGCCAATGCCTCTCTGCTGGGGGCAGCTGTGTTTATCAGGGAGATAGGACAAGTGTCAAAAAAGAGAGCATATCTCCAGGGTATTCACTGCAATCTGTGTGTCAGCTCTTTGGCCAGGCAAACTGGCTCAGAGCAGCCCTGTGCCTTGGCCTGGCTCTGACTGAGACAAGTTGGTGTCACAGTAAAATCCAAGTACCTGATCTTCCCTGTGGCTTCCTTTGGGGTGGCCCCATCGAGTCACTTTTTCTCTCGTCTCAAACCCTTTTTTTCCTGAGCAAAGGTACCATAGAGTGTGACAGAAATGCTGCTGCAGTCCCTGCTGGGGCTCAGCCCTCCACAAGCACAGCAGGCTGGGGTGCTCCTTGACTCAGATGGACAGTGCTGGGGGCAGGTGACACCTTCCCTTTCACTGCTTGGAGAGGTCCTTTTCAGGTCTAACTCTCCACTCACTAATTTTAGTCTCATGTAATTAAATTACTTTAGTGAGGTTGCCTCTTGATTTATATCAGTGAGAGCGAACAGAGTATCAGCCCTTGAGCCTTTTGCTGAACAAAGTATGATGTTACACTATATCTGGACATCATCATGTGCTGGTTGTGCAACAGATAAGAATAATGCTTGGTAAGTCATTAGTACTTCAGTTCCATTTGTGCTAAAATAATCAGCTACATCCCATTTAGTTTCTAAAGCCTCCTCATTATTGCTGCAAACATCAGATCCATGACCTGCTTTTCACTCTGTGAGAGAAGGGTAAGTGAATTTAATGTGATCTCTGCATTACAAAAACTCTGCTGCTGCTCCCTTGAAATCAGGTGGTGCCTTATCATTGACTTCAGTGAAGGTAGGATCAGGTCCAAATTTCAAACACTTACTTTTCCAGCAGAAGAGAGTCAGGCTTAAATTGCTGCACTTCTTTGGCAAATGATGAATGGGACCTTATTATCTCTATTGGGACGTGACTTTACAGACGATTACATGCTGAAAGTATGCCACTGATAACTGGCTCTGTCCTGAACTGTGAAATTTGCACAGAGAATCAGAGAGTGCTAACTTTCAAGACACTTCATTCATTCTCATATCATGAATGGTTTTGTTAATGAATGGGACTACTGACCCTGATGATCTAGTATTGGCATTTCCTGCTAGGTACAAGCACAGTGATGCTATGACTACTGAGCAATATCCCCACATTCTTTTAAGATGAAAAGTCATCCAAAGCAGCATTTACCAGAATTTCACTCCTTGTAAGGTATTATTGTGACCTTTTTCATTTCTAAAATTTGGTATCTCTTATGATAACAATATACAGATTAAGAATCAAAGGAGTTTCTCCACAAGTTTTATGTAGAAAATCTTGGTCTGAGTTTCTGAACACATATTTGTTAAAATGTTGTAAACCAAGGAGTGACAAAATGATTTTGATTAACTTTATCCTTATTGCATATTAGAGGCAAAATGTAAGTAGGACAGGAATAGAAAGGTTTTCACCATGATTGATCTATTTGCTCCTGCCACATATTCCCTGACCTCTACATTTTAGAGGCGTTATGGGGCTGAAACCAGTAGTTCATGTGTGCTTCTCAAGAGTGTCTATAATGGGTGCTGTGTAGAAAGCGTGTTGAGAGTGCGTAAGAGACTTAATGATTTATGAATTTATTCTTACAAAACATTTTTGAGTCAGATAAATACTGTTATTGCTGTTCTGCACATGGGTAAATTGAGGGGTGGAAAGCTTAAGTAGCACGCACAAGATCACCCAGCAAGTCTAGAGAAAATAGGCTGGAACCAGAATGTTTCTTTTCTATTTTCATGTTCTGTAAGTGTTAGATCATCTTTCTCCCATGATTAGCTGCTATTCTGGCACGAACTCAGGACCATTATGATAGAGCTATTTTTCATACAATGGGATGAGACTGCCATGGCTTTAATTACAAGCATGTGTTCACTCCTTTATGGCATTGTGATTGTTATGTAAGGTGATGTGTAAAATTAACGAATTTTAAATTAGGAGTTTACATTACAAACCCTTTGGGGCAGGGAAAATGTGCTTCCTCCCTGTTCATACAGCACTTATTAACTTGGAGTCCTAGTTAATGACTGGACCTTGGAACTGGTACGCCAATGCAAGCATAAAAGTAATTATCAGGTTGTGTTTATTCAAGAAGAAAATGTTTTATGTAAATAAAGAGGAAATCCCACCTTCAGAAATTTGCAGAAAAGTTCTTCTGACTGAACATTTCATAGAATTCACAACTGGGATGGGACACATACCCTTAAAATTGAGTTTAGGAGTAGAAGCATCCTAAACACATCCCACAACATATGTTTCTGAATTTTGTAAATTTAACCCAACTCTTTTGGAGAACAATGTGATGATTTCAGAAATGAATAAATGATGATACATTTATAGCTTCTTTTCAAAGAAAAGAAAGGTAGCCAATCCTTATGACTAATAACTATTATTTAAAGTACAATCTGAGACGCTTGTAAAATTTCAGCTGGGGTCTTGGCATGACTTGGTGCCCAAGAAAAGGATATCTATATTGGGAATCAGCTGCTCTTACACAATCTTTTTGATGATTTGGAACCACTTAAAAACAAGGGGTTGATGATATAATACATTCTTTGGATTTGGAGATGTTCCCCCTATTCCTGCTTTGAATTATGAGAATATATTGGTGGTTTAGTTAAATGTCTCTTAAGTCAAAATTATATGTCTTTCTTTATCATGCATTTGAAGCCAGATTCAGCTCTTACTGTAAAAAGAAACATACAGGTGCAGAGAGCTTTCAGCTGCTCTAAGAGTGAGATTTCAAACACTGCAGTGGATTTGAAGCTATGGTCCGTAGACCATCAAAGACCGGGGGAGTGTCTGCTGGAGGTCTGTGGAAGAGCTGGCTCATCAGATAGGATTGACTCCTTTTTTTGTTTGTTTATTTTTGATTATTTTTTTTCTTCCCAACAGCTTAATGGTGCTAAAAGTAGCTAAAAACACATTAAATATTTCCTAGCTAGCACTTTCAAATGTTAACAGTTGTGCTTGCCTCAGGGCTGTTATTCAGCCACCAAAACCAGAAGGTTTCTGTGTGATCAGAAAGCAGGGGTGAGTCTCAATGACAAAACTTTGGAAGATGCTGCCTGTAGTCTGAAACTGTTAAGGAATCTCTAGCTTATGTCCTGCTTAAAACCTGTTGGTAAATGCAAACATCTGACTTCACTAAGAAACTGAGGTATATTTATACCGTTGTGAGAATGCAGATAGGGCTCTAGTGAATTGTAATGATTTTTTTTAAATGTGATACTCTCAGTACAAGTTATTTGGAGGACTTACTGCTGGTAATATGCTCTACAGTAGCTAATGATCACCAAATAATAAAATGAAGATATGATATATTATTTCATCACCTAATAAAACATACAATCTATATATTTGATGTGAAAAGCTTATAAAGGATACAAGATTACAAGTGGCAGTCATTGAAGTAGAATATATTGTGTGCATTTGATTAATAATTATAAAGACACGATGAGTCAAAAGCCTAGGGTACATTTTTCTCCTTTGTTACTCCATTCAATGTGTGCTTTAAGTGGCAGAGAAATAAGCCTCAGTAAAATTTAGCCACCCATAGGTGTGGCATTTCTAGATCTGGTGTTCAGCTCTTGAAGGTGCTATTTTCCCACTAAATCTAGAAAGCAGAAAACTATTTCACTTGTATTTTTCTGCAACCAGAGAGCCGGACATACCAGGGAAAAGCACGGGTTATCAAAATAGTTTTTGCTATGCAATATGCTTATAAATCAGAGATTTCACAATGCTACTTATACAGAGTTTATGATGGCAATTGTCTCTCCGTTACAACCGAGACTACTAAAAGGATTTGTCACTGAAATTCTTGAGGCGAGAATAATCTTTGGCCATTTTGGACTGATGTAATACAAAATTAAAAACGAAAATAAAATGTAGCTAAACCCTGTGCAAAGAAATAGGCACAACAAGGGGAATCCACTCTAGGAGACTTGTCTAAAAGAAGAAATTGATTTCAACAGCCATAGTACATCAATCGTGAATTGCTGAAACAATTAATTAAAGCCATTACTTGGGAATCAACAGAAAAGAAACTGTATCCCTTTGCTCAATGCAGCAATTTAAATTTCTCAGGGTGCCATGAATAAACTGTGAAATGTATCTTTAAAATAAAGTTTTTAATTAGAACTGGCAGTTCTGAACCTGCTGTTGGCAGGAGCCAACCTACTGAAAAAGAGCCCGATGCAATAGACTGTAAAGTGTGTTTGCTTGATGCTTTAGCATTTAACAATTAAAAAAAAAAGAAAAAAAAGAACTATCAACCTTTAATATTTTAAGTTCTGTTTCAGCATCAACATTAGAAGATTTTTTTCTCTATAGTTAAAGCAGTTTGGAATTTTCAACCATCATTTTTTTTACAATAGGTAAAAATGTGCCAAATAGGTGCCAAATACAGATGGTTTCCTGAAGGGTGAAACCTGTCTTACAGGAAAATACGGGAAAAAAGAAAAAGTAAAAATGAGTAAAAGGAAAAAACCCACTTGCTATAGCGGATTCAGCAGTTTAAGTGCCACTCTACAATCCACAGCTGGACTGCTGGTGCGAGTAATCCTTCATTGTTTATGACCTGATTCAAGAACTCAGCCAAGCACATGCTGAATTACACTTTGCTTAAATTGCATTGTCTCTATCAGGACTTAAGCATGTGCTTAAAGTTCAATGTCTGAATTTTAAATAGGGTTTATGACACCTGCTTGGCAGAAATTACTCAGTTATTTTCAAATATGCCTCGCTGCTTGTTCCCCAGAATAAGTGGTGCTAACGTTTTTAAAAATGCCATCCTAGGCTGAGTAAAATAGGTGAATTTGATGTTTTGGTGAACAATCTTGGTGAGGAAATAAAAGCTTATGTTAAGGGCCAAAAGGTTAGGTGAATAAAAGGGCACAGTGTCCCATGCCACCTGTCTCTGCTCATTATTTTGAGAAGCGTAAGTCCATCTGTGCTTCCCTTTTACCTGTGGTTTAGGAGCCTTGGTGGCTTCTGCATTCCTCTTCTTTCATGTTGCTCTGACTGTGATGCCTTTTAGAAAAATCCATTTTTTCTGTAGTTGAAGCCCAGTAACCCTTGTCACTGACCTCACCAGCCATGTGCTCAATGTGAGCATGACTCACAGTAGCGATGGGGAATCTTTATTCTCTGTAATTTGGCTTTCCCAAGGAAAAAAGGGGGAGTGGAGGTGGGGGGGAGGGGGTGGTGGTGGTGAGGAGATGGGGGAGATTCTGGTATTTCCAAACTCACTTGCTGGAAGTGTTGTGTCAGTTACGATAATTTGGTCTAGCACATAAATCCTTAGACTGACTTGCGATTCCCAGCACACCCCTTGTAGTCCAATTGAGGAATTGCTTTTCTGTCAGTCACATACTGTGGTGGAAATGCAAGAATGTGAGAAACAATAGGAGCAGGCTCGTACTGAGTCAAAACAGATAAAGCCAAATTGCTTGTTGGACTGAAAGATGGGAGCAAGTAAGTTGGTTAGAAACCCATTGCTGCTGCTGGTGCCTGTGCAGAGGGTACTTGCCCAGCGTGGGAGCATGGGGGATGGACAGGCAAACCAGCAAGAATAACATGAACCTTTTCTTTATGAAAGAGGAAGGATAAGGGCATCAAAATGACACAGTATGCTAGAGCCTGCAAGGCGAGGCGAGCACTCTCCAGATCGATCTAGAGGTAAAAGATAGCTGGGGTAAAATAAGCCTGTGAACAGGTTGGGTGTGACATGAGTGGTGCATGGACTGTGCGGGAGTGAGGGATCTGTGCTGGGATCCGGGATCTGGCTGGGCTGCTCCCAGGCTGCCAATGCTCTGGATCAGTTCAAGATGGCTGCCCAAGGGAGCACGTGGCGGGCTTTTTTTCCCTCTGGAGACTTTTGTTTGTTGTTCCTTTTCTGGTGATTTCCTCTAATCTGAAGAACAAGATGTCCTTAATGAAAACAGATGTTTTGCTCCCTCGCATATGGAAAAAAAAATTTCCCCAAAATAGAAAAAGCCCAAAGAATGCTGAAACCAGTGATGGGTTTCCATAAACCTCTTCATCAGTGCCCTGACCTGGCTGCTCATTTGCCCCTGCCACATTGTGGAAGCTGTTGATGCAAAGGTCCGTGGTGAGACCTGGGTGTAGGAGCGAGTGAGCTGTGTGCCTCTGTAAAGTGTAAACACCACACTGAGCTGGCTCACAGCTTTCCTCACCCATGGTCTCCCACTGTGAGATCCTGGTCAATGGCAGCTTTTGTCATTGGCTTCAGTGTAACTCGGAATTGGTCCCAGTATTTAATTTAAAGCACAGCACACAAAACACCAAAATCATAACATCCCTGCTACATTTATAGAGCTGCATAAGCCACCGATTAACAAATGGATGAGATACTGAACTTTGCTTTACCATCTGTCTTTAATTACATAAAATAACTTGAAGCAATTAACAAGAAAGAAACACTGTGACACAAATAAATAAATCCTATTGATAGAAACAGATGAGGGAATACTTGAATATATGGATGAAAGTCACCAAAGCTGCATAATCTGAACTCAATAATATGACAAGTAGTACCTAAAAGATTTACACTGACATTGCCAATTATTTTTGAAAAAGAGTAGTTACCTGAGGAGATGCCGAAAAACGAAAGGAAAGCTCTGTGTGTGTGACTACAGAAGACTATGTGTGGTCTATCCAACAGTAAGTTTTGTCTTTCATAGATAAGAGAAATTAATATCAACAGAAAAATATACAAAGCATGAGGTTTCATAACTATGGACCTACAATGAGTCACGTAAGTCTGCATGCTTGTAAGTGTTTAGGCACCAGTCGGGATTAGGCTTTTTAACACTTTCCAGGATTTAAGTTCTAAGTCCATTTTTTCAGCATTCAAATACACTTGTTTGCCTTCTCTGTTTAAGCATTTAATAAAAATGAGTGCTGTACAATAGATATTGAGTGACTGCTGAGTGGATTAAGAACTGACTAACTGATAAGTGTCAAAAAGAAGCTGTCAGCTCTGAAGGAAAGCTCTGGAAAGAGAGTTTGCAGAAATGGGCATTACGTTTGGCAGGCCACAGAACTGTCCTTAATGGTTGAGAGACAAGTACATCCCTAGTTAAACAATGCTTAGTAAATTAGGGAGGAAATTAAAATTGGTGGAATGATAAACAAATTGTGAAGATGGAGCAGCCCAAATTCAGTAAGCAGGACCTCTGCAGAAAAAATGAATTCTAAATCATGCACAAATGGTTTCTGTATTGATGCAATAGAAATCATATCCCAAGAGTGGTGCTTGAAAAGTCCATGGTATCATTGTGGGGAAGCAATTGGACACAGGACTCAGTCTGAGGGTGTGGAAGAGGAATAACGTCCTCTTTGAACAAGTTAGGAGGGATATATGAGTTGACTTATATGGCTGGGGTGTGTTGCAGTACAGTGGGTGCTAGAAATCTGAAAAAGGGTGGGAGAAAAAGCATATGAACTGCTTGCAGATTGGAAAGTACGTTTTGTTTCCCTTACCAAAATGAGATGACTGGATTACAGTGTATAATTACCTTCACAACAAGAAAAAAAGTGTTTTGCATCAGATGAATATATTACAAGAATCAGTGGGTGGAAATGTAAGCCAAGTAAATTTAAGCAAGCGTTAAGGCTTGGATTTGTAGCAGTAAGTGTGATGAACTGCTGAAACAAACTACCCAAGAAAGCAATTGTGTACATATCAAAATTGAATCCCTTTCTGGAAAACACACGTCAGCCAAGCAGAAATTTTTGGGTTCTGTATATAGGGAATAGGGTAATGCCTGTGACAGAGAAGGTAAGACAGGATAGTTAATTGTTGTTTCTGACCACAAAGGTCACAAATCAAGGACAATGTCTTCAATATTTTAGGCCAAGTTCTGTTTATTTGTTACAGCTAAGTCATCCAACTAATCCCAAGGAAACACTGAGGCAAAGAGCATCAGGAACAGCAAGTATTATGGTCTTGTAAAAAGTAAAACATATTAAGTGTGCCTTTCATGTTAGTATGAAACATATAAATTCTGTATATTACAGATTCAGGGACTGAGGCTGTAGGCTATGGTCAGGATGCTCCAAGGTGGCACTCAGCAAGCAAGGCAGTATGATAAGTGAGTGAACAGTATGATAAGTGAATGAACAGAGAGATACACAGCACGGTGGGAATATGGGTGAGGTCATATATGGAACACTGAATATGTCATTTGACACTGTTTCAGGTATTCATGTTGAGAGAAAGATCTTCAATTGTTTTGGCGGGGAACACTGCTGTGTAGACTAAAATGGGAGAAAGAATGTAAACAAAGAGCAATGATCAATTGTTGTAGCTTGTGGAAATGTCTTGTGGGTCATGTCAGGGACTTTTGACAGACATTGTTCTATTTAATATCTCCATGGTAATCTCAAAGTAGAGGTAAACAGCAAAATAGTGAAATGTGCTGATGATACTAAACCAGGAAAGAATGCAAACAGAATACAGCAGATAAATTATATCAAAGGAACGGGAGATATTAGAAAGCTGAGCACAAAATCACCCAAACAATTCACAAAAAAAAAAAAACCAACCCACAAAGCAAACCAAACGAAAAACCAAAACCAAACAAACAAAAAACCCGAAAACAAGCCCCAGGATTTATTGGAATGTACAGACACTGGCCATCAGTATTTCTGATAGAGTTTCAAGGTATAGTGGAGAGAAGACCAGATGGGAGCGAGATATGAATTCGCAGTTACAAAAGCTGTGCACATGCAGATATGTATCATGAAGCAGGGAGGTAAGAGTGCCTGCGTGAAAGATCTGTGCTTTTACATTCAACTCTGTGTTCAATATTGCCAGCCACTGACTGACTGGAAGGAGTTGGAAGAAATCCCACAACGATTCAAAGGCTGGAAAAAACACTTGGGGGAAAGACTCAGGTTCAAACCAAACATCTCATTAAGCATAAACTTAACTTAGAGTGTATGAGCTGTGCTGCAGATTTACAACTCCCTTTACAGCCCTGCTAGGTGGCTTTAACAAAGGAACTACATGTCAGGTTAAACAGTGCACATGCTAAAGCACTTCATTAGCCTGGAGCAGGAGGGGCTTGGTTCCATCTGTGAGGAAACGTGACCGAAGCCTGTGAGCCCTTGGCCACCAAGAGGTGCATATTGGCTGCATCAAAATCATCAGGCAGTAATTTATTACCATAAGGCTGGGCTTCTGCATTCTTAGGCATGAAACAAAGGTCTGCAGTCTTAAACCAGCCAACATTATATAACAGAGACAGGATGGCAGTGAAATCATGCCTTTTGGGTGTATTTTTTTTAAGGTGAAAATTGGAAGGCTGTCAGATGGTCTTTCAAGAGGAGATCATATTGCTGGGGGTTTTAGGATAGGTTTGAATAAAGCACCAGAGAATGTATGTCTTTACATTGGAAGGCTGGGAGTTCTTCCCTATCCCAAGAATTCCTATAGGTGCCACCGACCCTTCACAATTCAAGGTGGGAGGAACAGTTCCCTTCTGAGCTCTGAAATCGTCTCTGTGACTGTTCATAAAACAGCTCCTGTGAGGCTGAATTCCTGATGCTGGTTTTCAAATGAAAGAAAATTAATCTTTAAAGAATAGGGCTGTGGAATGCTGAACTGGGATCACAGATATGGTGGGAATATCTCTTCTGTGTAACCATTTATTGTGCTTATAACTGAGAATTGTCTGAAGTAGAGAGCAGTTTGTTCTCTAAGAATGGCATTTTGGGGAGTTAGCACTCAGTTCTTTTGGAAAGTCAAGTGGAGATGAATACCCATCTCTTTAGACTCTTAATCATTGGCACTGACTGAGAAGGGGCTTTTTTTGAAATTTTACTCAGAAATAGTAGGAAAAAACTCTCTTCTGGAAAAAAATTAACACTTCAGGGTTTTGCTTAAATAATGATTCTAGGCTTATAATACTGTAAGTATCACATGATTTTATAGCTAGTATTAGCAAATCACTGCATATTTAATTTCATCATTCAGAAATAAATTAGTGAAGAAAGTGTTGACTTTGGTAGGGATTTAGTATTGGAAAATTAGCAGGCGCTTTTCTGGGCTTTACTAGTCAATACCCACAAAAATTTAATAAAACCCTTTCATAGATTATGAAATAAGTAACAAGGAAAGACCAAATGAGTGATGATTAGGGCAGAGTTTCCCTTTACAAATCCTGATTGAACAAATTTTTCAAAGTTGGGTTTCTCATCGTAGGATTGAAGTCAGGATATAGGGTTAAATTACTCACGTGAGCTTCTTTAGATCTTTCTCCTTTTTCTTCTTTCTCATTAACCTTTACAGTCCAGTTTTATGTTGTACTGCTTTATTAATTCCCTAGTGCTTTTCCTCTCCCAACAGGATGTCTCTATAAGATCTTTACTTGCCAAACTCGCAACCTACTGCTCTCTTCATGCATTTACTTAGTTCTAACATTCAGCACTCAGTCTCCTTTGGATATTGAGTTGCTACAGCAGTTGTTAAACATTTTAAGTGTAGTACAATACAAAAGCTACCAAAAGAGGGCAACATATGAGCCAACAATAAGAAATGCATCCTGACAAGTTTACGGTTGTGTATTTGTGACACCCTCCCCCCTTTCTTTTTGATAAAGAAATTTCAGCAGAGCTGGTCAGTAAACAGAATTTCCATCCTATGGGAAATTCCAGCACTTGGGGAAAAAGAGAAGGTGGTGAAGTTTTCAGGGACTGAAAATTCCAAGAAAATATATTTGGCATGGTGGAAATGTTCCATAAGTGTCAAATCATTCTCACACCAGAAAGCCCAGAAGTTATAATGACATTAAAATATTCAATTTAGTAGGAGAAATGTTAAATATATAAATGCTATATAAAGTTCAAAACAAGATTAAACAAAGCAAGGAACTACTTATATGTTTTCACTTTATGGAAAACAATAATTTAAATATAATTTACTGTAAATAATATTTTAATTTGTCTCCATTAAAAATGTTGTCAAAATAAGTATGCTCTCAAAAAAGCAAGCTGATTAAGATGAATTTGTATTTCCTTGAAGAATGTTTCCTCTGAACATGGTTTAATTATATTTTCTCTCCATGAAATGCCTGAGAGAATTTCAAAATACTCTCAATAACCCTGCAAGAGACTAAGGTAAGTTGGCTGCATATCAGAACTGTCCCCAGTGCTCTGTTTGTGAAGTGAGACAACACCAAGTGCCCAAACACCAGGTGTGTGAGCTCCGGAGCTACTATACCCTGGACAACACTGAATGTGCACACGTTGGCAAACAGTTTATTATAAACAAAGGGTTTTTTAAACCATTCAATAGCACTCCAAGGAATTAGACAGTCTTGAACACATGCCAGCATGGCAATGGGTACAATAAGCAAATATAATCTACCTCACTTAGGGTAAATATTTGGCTACAAATGTATTGAGAGCTCTTTAATTTTTTGTACACTTCTGTGATGAGAACCAGAGGAAAGGCAATGACAATGCAAGGACTGGAAGGTGAATTTTTTCTTCTCTTATCAGCTGCCCAGATAGGCTAGCTGCCAGTCAAATTAAAATCCTCACTGGAGGAAATGAATGAAGACTTGTAGGTGTAGAAATCTGCTGTTTATACAGCTGCCTCAGCTTCTGCTAATGAT
The DNA here is from genome assembly GCA_013397815.1 of Aleadryas rufinucha. Taxonomy (NCBI): domain Eukaryota; kingdom Metazoa; phylum Chordata; class Aves; order Passeriformes; genus Aleadryas; species Aleadryas rufinucha. The sequence continues at coordinate 173,629 of VZTH01017196.1, read as the reverse complement.
CAACCAGAATCAGCCATATCTTCATGGAGATGTGCAAAATTCTGTGGCAGTGTCCAGGAGGTTGACTACAGAATTCAGGGCATCCTCAGGGGTTTGTTTTTTTTTTTTTTTCTCCTTTATTTTTTTAATCTCTTTTTCAAAACAAATTTCTGCATTCTGCCTGCTTCTATTATAACTTAAAATGCAGGAAAGTATCTAGGAAGGAGAGAGGGGCAGATCTATGATCTACTTGGATGGCAATGAAATATTTAGGAAGTTTGGAAGTACTCACCCATTCTGAAGACAGGATGTTCTGCTTGCAGGAGCAATACCTTATCTTCTCTCATTTATCCGTGTCCTGCTTTTGCATCTGTATTTCTGCGGATTCCAAAAGAAAAGATTTATTCTTCCTAGTCAGAAACAAGCAGAGGTTTCTGTCTGGAGGGTTTCTGTACTGTCTGATCTATCACACGAACGACTTCGCATTGTTCACCTGATGAAGGGCTGCAGAATCACAGGGTATCAAATGAGATGTACAGTATAGGAATGACAGCAGTGCACACTGTCTGTGTGGCTGGATCGAGTGTATTGACTCTAATCACAAGGTTTTCAGACAGCTCCTGTATTCCAGATATGCAGGAAGATATTTATACTTGTCTGCTTGCCCTTCATTTCTTGTTCTGCTCATCTATTTTTGATTAATGTCTTGATACTCTCTCCCAGGCAATGATGCTACTTTTGGGAGACAAACAAGGAACAGTTGGAATGTAACACAAATATTTTAATGGCTCTGAGAGGTGTGGTTCATTATCTAGTTGTGTTTATTTGTAGGGAAAAAAGGTAACTTGCATTCCTAAATAGCCTTGCCTCATGGGTATGAGCCCACATGTCTGAGTGCCATTCTATATCGACACTTTATCCAGCAGCCCAGGGACTGGTGTTTATTCAGAAAAGAATTGGCCCATGCACACAGACACACTGATTCTCACAAATGGTTCTGTGTGTGCCTTGGCTTCTTGACTTCTGCCAAATTCAAGCCTAAATTCTAGGAAGCAACAATAACACTAACAGGAATCACGTCAGACTTGAAAGTGATTGCTTTAGCTCTGTGAACACAAAATGGACTTCTTTCTCTTCCTTAGAAGTGTTTTTTAAACATGCCTTGGCTTCTCTGAGCAAGCATAGTTTCACCCTGCCAGTCAGGTTACGAAGATGAATCTGTTACCCCCTTTTGCAGATGTGGTCTGTGAGCCTAGTTACATCACATTTTGAGGCAGATGGATCTCTGAAGGAAGCTCCAGTATCCAATCATGTGCTTTCTGCCCCTTGCTATTGATTCTTGTGGTTAGTCTGTTTCTGATTTTATTTTTCTGTGTAGTTTAAGGGCAAGTCTGTGGTTTGCCCCATGTGCCCAAATGAGGGAGCAAGGGTGCAGAAGACTGCCTGAAAATAAATAAATCAGAAACAGATAGACTAATTGCAAGGATAAATGCCAAGGGATGGAGAACACACAGCATCCTCATGATCAGATACGCCTGGCCTCTTGGAGGAAGGATGGATGTTTCACCATGTGATGTAACTCTGCACCACACTGGAGAAGAGATCCAGAGTGCCCTCTTCCTTGCCTGGCTGAGCAAAACCCTCCTGTGTGGTTTGCCCACGGCATGGATGGGAATAGCTTCCCTGAGGTAGGGGTGGTGAGAAGCAAGGCTGGGAAATCAGAGGCTGCTCTTGCCTCCCCAATGCCTGCCCCAACAGCCAGCAGGGCTAAGCTGACACGAGGAAGGATGTAATCTACTCCTGGTTGTTTCATGCTCAGGGCACATTACTTCCTTCCACGGAATAGAGGATAGTCATGGATGTCATCGTGACTCACGGTCTCCTGGGGCAGCATGGCTCTGTACCATGCCTATAATCAGATGACCCGGCGGGTGAATTAGGAAGGCTTTTGATGTCATTCTTTGAGCGCTGCACCACGGGAGACAAAGGCTTCTTAACGAAACATCAGGCTATATCTTAAACATAACCATGAAACTAACTTTGACTTGCCAGCAGCTGGTACAGACAGTGGCCTCCCTACACCGCTCTGGCACTTAGCATAAGAAATGTCATTATGTGGGTGGATTAGGCAGAACCTGTCAAAGTTGTGTGCGTGTTCTTTGGCTGTGTTTCGCTCCCCAGGCTAATAATGCTGAAGAGATGGGGAGTGGGTTGACACATTTTCTGGCATGTGTCATGTAACCCAGTGAAGTGGAGGACATGCCAGTCACAAGACTTTTGTGCTTTAGTAAGGCGCAGACAGCAGGGACATGCTGCAGTGGTTAGTAGTCTTAATCCTCTCTGGATTCACACTCTTGGTGCCTTCATCGTGGTTACAGCTTCCCCGGGGCTCTCTGACAGACCCGCAGGTATGTTTGGAGGAAAAGGTAAGGAGATGTATCCAGGCTGATACTGTTTAAGCTCATGTCACCTACAGAACCTGAAGTTCTTTACAAGTTGACTGACATGATCTCCATACGAACCACTGAATTTAGCACAGGGGGAAATATTCAGTGCCTGTTTTGTAGTGTGCAGAAATGCTCTGAACCAGTCCAGCAGAGGATACAAAGAACACCCATAAGAAGAGATTTTCAGGATAGACAATTCTAAAGCAAGATAACCAGAGACTGATGAAATTTAGAACACAGTCACTGTTTCTGGTTCCCAAAACAAGAGTGAGGGGTGTTGATATAAATATTGGGGTGAGAGAATTCCCACAGTCCAGCACAATCTCAAGATAAATAATCCTCAGGAGAATAGGGAAGAACAGTGCATTCAGTCTCACAGAGAAGCCTGGTTTTGCACAGCTGCCTGCTTAACACCTGTGCTGAGGAGATGAAGTTTAGTCCCTGGGCTGAGGCAATATGCCAGGTTGATTCCTCACAAATCACCATCACGGAAACAGAAGATGGAATGAGCATGTATGCCCTGTATGACAGAAATGCCATCTTCTGTCTCTGCCCGTGTGTTGCAAGCTATGTTTGGCTGTTGGAAAAAGATGTATCAGCTTAGATGTCAACTGCATGCCCCAAAACACACTGGCTATAGGTCTGATGTGACTTGCAGCAGGCACAGCAGCCAATTCACTGCTGAGTTGATGTACTATTTTCCTTGTACCTCATAATATTTAAAAAAAAAAAAAAAAAGTAGAGTCAGTAGCTTCTGCAAGTAACTACAGCTGAAAAACAACTGCTACTCTGATTTGTAGTATCTCAGGTCAAGAACTGCCATGCCTGGGTGCCATGTTCTCATTCCATGTAAAAGTGAGGAGCAGTAGCTGCATAAGTGGTAAAAATACAACTTGGCAGGCACAGAGGCAACCTGTGTAGGGGAACTGCACAATAACCCCACAGGACGGGAGCTGCCTCCTCCCTTCACTTGCTGGTATTGAGTCACAGTGGGGAATAGTATTGAGGGGGTAACAGAAAGTGCTCCATGGCTATACCTCCTGTAAACACATCATTGTTGTGATGAGGGTGCTGCCCTGTGTCACACACAGCTTGTCACCAGTTAGTCAGTTGGGGACAGGAGCTTGAGGGACTGCAATGGAAAACTCTGAGGGATGTCCTATGCCAATTATGCCATAGGGGAGGAAGAGATAGCGGATAATGAGATGGGAGATGACTCTGGCGATTTATTCTTGCTTGCACTGCATGACGCTTGTGTGAAGTTGAGACAACCTTCATGAACGTGATGTCTGACACAGAATCTGTTTTGTCCCATGGCCCGTGTCACCCTGCTCAGATTGCCAGATAGCGTCACATCTCCAGTTGTGTAACACAACCATGCTCTCTAGATCCCAGGTCTTCAAACATTATTGAGCTGACAGTTTGTACCCTGTGGTGGGAATTCAAATATTATTTATCGGTGGAAATGTTAACTATGTGTCCTTTGTTGGGAGTAAAGCAACCTGATTTCTCATGTGCCCGCATATTGAAAGTAGGAACTCATTGGAGAGAAAAAATGTGTGCCAGCAGGGAAAAAGGAAGCGCTTTCATCTTTGTATGAGTACACAACGTGCAGGGTACACAACAGTTTTGGTAGATATCAGTGTTTTGTAATTCAAGGATCACACAACTGAAAAAATTTCCACTGCTGCCATATATTTTTCATTTACAAACAAATAAAAATTAAGTTAAACTCTGTTACTTTATTGCTTTTATTCCTCCCCACCTTGTTTGTCTCCCTATTTTCTTGTATGGTAATGTGTATGTTGTCTGGTTGCTTGTTTGCTTTTATTTGAAATAATTTTGCATGTAATTTTCTGAAGTCTTGCAGAGCAGAGAGACTAGTAAATGTGTATGTTTATGCATATTTGTGCATGTACAAAGAATGATGGATAGTTAATAAAATGCACATCACTGCAATCCTTTCATGCTTAAGATCCCCAAACAGAAATTGTGAGTATTCAAATATAATAGAACTTATCCAAAATCTACATATTTAGCTTAGATAATAGCAGTCCCCAGATATGTGCCTCTTTCTGCAGTTGGAAATCTGTCAGTTGAACAAAGAGCAGGATATAGTGTGAATCAGGCTGTCCTAAAAGCTTTATGTGATAGACACACTTTATGGAGTTAGTTCCATTTCTCTCACATTTCAAAAGCAGACTCAGAGCCTAGTTATCATAAGGAAAAACTCCACAAAATCATTTTTTTGTAGTCAAGGACTGCAATATTTTTTAAAAGTCAGAATACATGTTAAAAGAACAGTCTGTCCCAAGGCTTATGGTTCAGCTGCAGAAAGTTTCTTCTTGATCCATCCATCTGAAAAATTATTCCTGAAAAGTCATTCTGCATATGGGTTTTTTTTGCTATTTTTCAAGGAGAAAAAGTATAAATGAGCTGTAAAGCTCGTGTTGTTCTGAACTCTTTCTCTCCTCTTTCACCAATGAGTTCATCAAATAAAATTCCACAAGAAACAAATGTTATTATGAGATTAGCAGAATGAACGCCAGAGTTCAGCTACTAAACATTTTTTTTTTAAAACAGTGAGCTTAATGACGTGAAAGAAGTTGTAGTTTAAACATCAAGGTCAATTATTTCGTTAAATATTATTTAAAAGTTACTTGTCTTGAAACAAAACCAGAGCTATCCTTTCCCCAAAAATGCAAACAGATTATTCTGCCCTGTTTGTCAGCTTCACTAGATAACTTCTATTTGATCTTCAAATGAAAACAGTTTCTGTTTCAGATTTATACAACAGGCTGCCTCTAAAAAGAAAAAAGATCTTAAGGTTGGACTGCTGTTTACTTTCCCTTCTAATCCTGTGTGAAGATTTGCATAAGAAAAGCAAGTAGATTTGAGCCTAGGTTTTGCTGCCTACATCGAAAGCATGAGCATCAGTCAGTCCTCTCTATTTATTCAGACAGAAAACGATTGTTTTGTAAGTCAGGTGAGTAGAAAATCCTTCAGTAAGTTCAGCTGGGTTCTTCTAAAAGTAACAAGGAGTACTTATCAAGACTAAATGGAGTTTAAGTAATAATTATAATAGTCAAACACTGATAGTTTAAAACCGAACCCCCCCACTTCCATGTCTCTTTCCTCATACCATATACTTGGTTTAAAATAACATCCAGAACTGGTATTTCCTGGATCTTGCGAAGCAGCCCCTTGTATTTGCAGATAGCCTTCTCTCAATTCCTAACAGGATCAGTGTCATGGGGGACTTCAGTGAGCAGAGCAGTGCTGGGTGGTGGTGAGAGCTCAGGGTCTCAGGACCGAGCAAGTGCCCCCAGCTCCAAGTGTGACCCCTAGAGCAAACCCAGTCCCTCCTCTGCAGAATGGGAATAGGGATTCATACCTACAAGACTGCTGTGAAGCAGAGTAGTTTATTGTGTGCAATGTACTTGAAATTTTTTTTTTTTGGTATATAGAAAGGCAAATTATTATTTTTTAGGAAGAGTATTAGAAGGGATGTTTTGGATCACGGGGTCAAGTTCCTTGCTGTGGGTGGTAACCACATCTCAGAAGCTGGTTCTCAAACCAGTCAAATTCCATCTTCCAGCTGCTTTGATTCCTTCCTGACTGCGGAAGGCCTTTCTGGGTCCTCACCACTCTGGTGGAGTGAAGGTGCTTTTCTTTTTCCATCTTGAATCTCTTCCTGGACAGTTTGTACCAATTCTTTCTCATATTTTATTTGGGAGAAAGGGAGGGAAACTGTCTCACAATTTTCAGATTCATTTGAATTTTTCTCTGAGCCCCAGACACCTGGTGGAAAGACGCCAGCAATGCTGTAGGCTGGTTCGATGTACCAATAAAAATAAAATTAAATTAAAAAAAACCAACCCTCGTGTAAGAAAAGCGCCATTCTTAGAAAGCCTCCAGCGTTCCAGCTAGAGCACAAACAGCTGCTTATTTGGGACTCTCCTCGGGTAAATTGACAGCCCCGGGCCAAAGGGGCCGCAGCTCTTGTGGTCTCGCACAAACCCAGACCCCCCCCGGTGGGGAACGCACAGGAGAGAGGGGAAGGAACGAGTAGGGACAGGGAACCATCCTCAAACCGCGGCTGAAACTTCGCCTGAGGAGGGCCGACGCTCCGCTGGGTCGAGCTAAGGCGGAGAAACCTCCGCGGGACGCAGGTCCCCGCCCGGCTTCGGCCCCGCGCCCCTCGCCCGCCCCGCCGGGCTCAGCCCCGCGGCCCCGGGCTCCGCCGCCCGGAGGAGGGAGCAGGGCTCGGCGGGGAGGGAGATCGCTGTTTTGCCCCTTGGCTCGTGTTTCCCCTTGCCCGGGGAACAAGCGCCTTTGTTGGAACTGCGTTCCCCAGGGCTAGGGGTGATTTTTCGTTTGTTTGGTTTTGACCTTCCTCCTCCCCTGCCTCCCGCAGGCCCGTCCCCGCAGCGGCGGCCCCGAGGGCCGGACGGGGCAACGCGCTGCCGCCTGTCCCCGGGCGAGCTTCGGGCATGAAGAGAAGCAGCCTGTGGAGCTGAAAACGTGGCGAGCGGGAGGGATTCGGGAGCGCTTCGCCAGGGTGTGGGACAGAGGCAGCGGTCCGTGTCCCTCGGCGACCTGTGACAGCAGTGCATGCCCCCGTGGAAATGCGGTGTGGCAGCAGCTCTCTGCCGGCACGCGGGGCACGGGCTGGAGCCAGGGCCAGGGGTGCCATCGGGAAATACCACCTCCAGCCGCGGATCGAAGAGCTTCCAGGCCGTGGCTACACGGCTCGACAGGGGAGCAAACAGCCCGTCCCCATTCCCCCCTCGACAACTACAGCCCCCGCAGCCTCCAAGCCCAGTAAGGCTGAAGCAGCAACCACCAAACGCCCTCGAAAAGACCCTGCCGGACCTCTGAAACCCCAAAGAAAACTGAACACCAAAGTGGGATCGAGCCAACAGGCCCACCAACGAGCCCCCCCGAAAAGGGGGGCGAGCCGGTCCGCGCCGCCAGCACAGGCGCAGCGCTGCCTGCCCGTGGCTGGCCGCAGGGGGCCCGGTGCCCAGAGCACCACCCTCACCCTCCAACGCCGACTGCTGGTTCCTAATTCCTACGAATTCAACCACATTTCCCCGGGGACAACGCGGGCGGGATGGGGTTTAACCCCCCCGAGTTCAGTTGCACTGAAACCAGAAGGAAACAGACGCAGGTGAAGGGCAGAGAGCGCGCTCGCTGCCGTATTGCTACCGCAAAACTTGCGGGGCACAGGGGAGCCTCGCACAACGACGAGAAGCAAAGGGAGAGCCTCTCCCGAGGGCTCCGAGAGCGGCGAGAGGAGCCGAAGAAAAGGGGTTTTTCCCGGCAGCCGCGGCGGGAGCGGCCGGCTGTGCGAGACCAGCCCCCGGTGCGCACCTTCCGGCCCCGCGCAGCTCCGCCGGGACCTGCGCGGCTTTTACACGGGCGATCGCGCCTGGCCGGCTCGCATCGAGCAAGAGTCTTTCCGGGAACAGGCTACTAAGAGCAGCGAGAGCAGGAGGGGGAGGGTGGGTATGAAATAAAAGGCTAAAGAAACAGTGCGATTTTGGGACCAGGACCAAATCCTAACGTGTTACATAAAAGCCACGGGCGGTTCTTATCAGCAAGCCCGGCCTGAAGAGGAACAATCCCCAGGAGCGGCTCCAAAACAACCCTGTAAAAGGAACAATTGTGAAATGCCAACTTCCCACCAGAGTATGAACAGCAGGAGCCGGGCATGTCCTGTCTATAACCGGGCTTCTGACAACCGACAGAGAGGGGAGGGGACGGAGGGGGATCCTCTCTTGACAAGATTTATCAAGAAACATTTAACTGGGCTTTAATCATATTAGCAAGAGCCCAATTAGGGCTGAGAGCGAAGCGAGGCGGCCGGCGGGCTGGGGAGAGGAGGAGGAGCAAGCGATGGAGTCACTCGAGGATAAAGTCCTTTCATCAGGCTGCGCTCTCGGCAAGCAGAAGAGTGCGAATAATCAGTGCTCTTCACTGGGGGGACGGGGGAGGGAGCGGCTGGGGAATGTGTGTAAAGGATCATTAAGGCCAGGCAGAAGGGGGTTTTTGTTGTTGTTGTTTTTAATTATTACGGCTATTAAGGTGGTGTCTGTGGGCTCCCTCAGGCGCTGTTCTCAGAGACGGAGCGGGGAAGAAGCGAAGGGGTTCGAAGGCACCTGCTGCACTGCGACGACCTGATCTGCTTGTGCGGATAGGGCTCTCCCTCCCAGGGTAAAGAAGGGCTCCGTCTCTCCCACCCCGCTTCACGTCACCGAGGGAGAATTTCCTTAAAAGCCCTTTCCCCGGGTCTCCTCTCCCTGGTGTCGAGCCATTCCCCGGCGCATCCCACCTCCCAGCGCTCGGTGGGAGCGCGGCGCCCCACCGCCGCCGGCGGAGCCTAGCCCGGTGGCCAAAGCTCGTCGAAAGCCCCAGGGGAAGCGCTGCGCTGGGAACGCCCGGGTCAGAGGCAGAGGGCAGATGACGTCCTCCCGGGGTTCAAACTCTCCGTGCTTTCGCGTGGGCAACCTGCCCTGTCCTTAAGGACTCGCTCGCTCCAGCTGTAGGGGATGGGGAGGGCGGACAGCAAAGAAATAAAGAAAAACTAGAGATGACAGGTGGGAGCAAAGGAAGAGGACGTGGATAAGCCCATAAACCCCCCCTCCCTGGGTTACGCCACCTCGGGGACACGGCGGTGGGAGCGCGGCAGCGGCCGTGACCCTGCCTGCAGCTTTCGAGACATCGTCAGCAGCTGCCGGCAGCTGCCCCGATTTCCTGCCGCTCCCCGCGGCCAGGAGAAGGGAGATAAGGCTGTTGGGCAACGAGGCACCTTTCGCCCAAGTGTAGCCGGATCTTTGCGCCGCTGGGCAGAGGATGCTGTCTTGTTATTTTTCTAACAGGGCAGGGCCCGGGGTTTGCCATTCGCACCGACGAGCATCCCCGCTGTCGGAAGCCATCTGCCCCGTGCCTGGAGCGTAGGGGCTTTCGCCTCACACGCCCCCCACGCCCCCTCCGCCTCCTCCCCTCGCCCTGGGCCGCCTCGGGGACGCGCGGCCCGGGGGGCAGCGCCTCCCCCTCGCCCCGTGCCCTTTGCGTGACCGTGCCCCCGGCGCACCATCCCTGTCCCACGCTTACCTTTCCGGCCNCTCCCGGCCGGCACCCCTGTCGGAGGCGGGCCGGGGTCCGTCCCCGCGGCCGGCAGCGCTCCCGGCGGCACCCGCCCCCAACGTAAGTGACCGTCGGGCCCGGGAGGGGGTGGCCGTGCCTCGCGCCCCTTTCCCGGCCGGGCTGCGCTCTGGGGCCAGGGCTGGTGCGGGCGGGCGGGCCGGAGCTGGGCCGATCCCCGGCCGTGGCCCCGAGCGCAGCCCTGGCGTCATGCCCCGCGCTGTCCCCGAGGTGCGCCCGGCGTGTGCCCAGGTGACAACCGTCCGCCCGCACCCGGACAAAGGCAAACACAGCCCAGAGCTCGCTTAACGCGGGTCGGGGAGGGGACGCAGGGCACAGACCGGGACAGGGACCCCGAATCCGAGTGACGGGCAGCGTCGGTGTCATCACCGTTTTGCTCTGCCCTGTTCGGCGAACACGCGGCAGGGTTTTAGCTGCCTGTGGTTTCCATGGAGTCCTCCTGGCACGTCCCAGCAAAAACGTATGGCAGATGTCTTAATGGCGAGCCTGCCGCGGGTCTCCCACTTTCGCTCAGAACTCCCAGGTGGAGTCTTTTCAGATCCTTTACACTGCGTAGCTCAGCACCAGCAGTGCTTTTGAGAAACATACTTCGTGCATGACATCCCTGTTTTGAAACAGAATTTTGAAGCGAAGCTGTAGCAACATACATCTTTCAGTCCAAGCTGTCAGCTGGATGCACAGTTTTAAAAGCAGTGGCTCCCTAAAATGAAGAGATTATTAAAAGCTCATTAATTAAGAAGCTCAAGCCACAAAGGTAATGGTAATGAGTGCTACATACTCTGCATACACGCTCAAGTTTTGGATATAGGATGAAGGCATGAAGTTGGGCCTGTACTTAAAAATACTCTAAAGCTACTTGTCAGAAATGTGCTAAAACGATAAGCTGTGGATTTAGTGACATGGATTATGTTGTCAGTCCTTCCACCTTAAGTTCATTTTTAAGTCCAAATTCAGTCCTTTGAGAAAAGACAGGAGGAAGAGGAAGAAGAGACTATTATAATTGAAATTCTGACATTGCTAACCATGGCAGTTTGAATTCACTACTATAATAAGACCTCAGCTAGCAGCCTAATTCCAAAGAGGTGATGCTATCCAGTAATAATGTAATCAGTTTGTTGGCTGTAACATAGGAGACTGGGAATTGCTTTATTTTATTGATATTTTTGGCCAAAATGTAAAAAAACCACCACAAAACTATAAGATGCCAGGATTGAGGCAGGAGAGCTACCTTTGCTATTTAAAATAAACCAAAGTTCTTCATGAACATTTTTCACTTCAGTGCAGTTTTACAAAAGCATACTTAAAAAGGGACAGCTAGTGAGAATGCAGGCTTTCAAGCTAGGAATTGGAGGACAGAAAGGCCCAAGGGTGTAACATTGTTAAAAGTTTTCAGAGAGGTCCCGAAAGCACAATGTTCACTTTACAAAATAGAAGTTTTCTCCGGGGTAATCACTGAATGAGTTTGCATTGATTTGCAGCTACAAATCTAAAGGAAAAAGAGGGAAAGAAAATAAATGAAAAAGACAAATGCCCTGTTAGTAAATTATGCTGCAATCATTAAGAAAATTGTGTCAGATACACGAAAAATTGGAACTGATTGCTTAAGCTTTTGAGTTTATATATTCGAGATTCTCCATCCTTCCTGTCTTTCTTTAATACTTATTTTTAAGGAGTAAACATTCTGATAATTTTCTAGGCATCTGGCTCTCAAATTAGAAATAACAGCAGAAGTGAATTAACTTGTAAGGTGCATGTACCAAAGGAAACTTATCAGTGAAATCTTCCATAGAGGGTTGGTCAGTGTTGTTAGTGAGGTCAGAATTTCAGCCACTGTGAAGGTTTTTTGTTGCGGAAAGTTACAAGGATAGACCATATTACCCCCCTAATTCAGATTCAGATTTAGATTTTGCTGTTGCTCCTGATGGTGTTCTGCCTGTTTAACCTTAACCAAAATTCACTGTGGTCAGTGGGACTCTTTGGGTTGGGGCCATGTATTCTTTGAAGGGGCAAATCTTAAGTTTCTCCATGTGCCTAGGAAGCGTAGCAGTATCAAGACAAAGACATGTGAAAGTATGTGAAGACAATGAAAACAAAGTAATGAGTATAGCCAAATCATAACTGCCATTTTAACAGAGTGGCTTGTAAATAACAGAGCCCTACAAGAATACTTGGGTGTGTCTGAATCAACCCATTCTGAAAACTGTATGACATGACACAGCTTCAGAAATGACACAAATTCTTGAAAAACTGTCAACAAAACTTGAAATTTCTTGAAAATCATGTTTCCAAATGCAAGCACTGTTTTGCATATAGATATATCACATGTTGTCCGGTAACTCTTGAAAAGTAGGCTAAAACTGCTACAGTGACTACCTTGTTCATCTGATCTTCTTAAGGCAACATTAACCCTCTTTTAAAACTTGCCATTTAACAAAGCATTATTATAAGTATTACAACCATTTGTGAATGTGTGTAGTCTGGGCTGTGGAAAATCAGTGGCTGGCATTCACTGTCAGGCTTACATCCAAAAACATACAAGTTAATTTGCACTACATGACCATTGGCACTACAGAGTAATGAATTGGAAAAGGTATTTTGAGAATATTTTCCAAAGCTGCCCTTATACACTTGCTTGAAGCTAGAAAATAGATGTGATATAATGATAGTTGTTTTGGCTTTATTGTGGAAGATAATACCAGCTTGTGACTACTGACTGGATGTGAAACAAAACTTCATGACTGTATGGATTGGATGTGGTATGTCAGCAGTCATACAGTGTTCTAATGAAAGCATTGTGTATTAGTTCTGTAAAAAGATTTAAATGACAATTAATTACTGTTTGTCACAAATACAAAATGAGAGAGCAATGAAAAATTAATTGAGAAAATTTATGTATGGATATGGAGCATGGTAGTCTGGGTGCCAGCTGCCATACAGGAAATCTCCAAACCACTAATTGATGGAAATTTTAAGAACTTAACAGGTTAGGTTCCAAACAATGTTTTCAGTTTGGGTTTTTTTTGTCATTAGGCCAGGACAGAGAGATTACATTAGATCAGTATAGACATTTTTGCTTCCTTAGTGCATTGTTCTTGAAGTCTTACCTTCTTCGTCATTACTCACAATTGTTTAGTTTTTTATTTTTGATGCATTATGCCACCTTTTTTATTGAGAGATTGAGTATGATAGTGGAGGTGGGTCCTCGTGCATACAGGAGGAAAAGAAGCAAGTGAAAGAGGAAAAGGGAAAGGAGAAGGTGTTTGGAGAGCACAGAAGGAAGATAGGAAGTGTGGGGCTTGCATGGGAATGATTGGTGATGCGATGGGACGGAGGGAGACCGGACCACTGACTGTGGAGACAGCCGTGTTCAGAGTTTGTTATTTGATCAAACTACTCCTTATTTAACGTGCCTTGCATTTCTCAGTGGGATACAGCTTGGAATCTGTGTGAAACAGTGAAAGACTGAGAAAGTACAGACAGAATGAAAAACCAAGAGGCAATTTTCTAATTTGCTTCTTTTCCATTTCTAAAGCCTGCCTAGCCCACACATCGTATAGGGTACACTTAGAATCTTGGAAAAAACTAAGCTGCAGCTGGAACAAAGTTGGAAAGAAATTCCAGTAATTTTAAAGATGATAAAAAATATCTGACCATCCCTTCTCCCTCCTCCCTCCAGAAGGTCCAACAAAATCATCCACCCCACAGCAAATGCCTGACAACAACATGGTATCTACTCTGAAATCAGAGTTCAGGGTATATATAAGTAACTGCAACTCGTATTTTGTCCCTCTGATGTTGTTTACCTGGAACTTTCACACTGTCACATTTTTCTACTTTCTTTTTCACTCAGTTTTCTTCTTTGCTTTTGGGACAGAAAATCCCTCATGCGGTCTGGTCCAGGTTATACTGAACCATGGATGTCTCATGCAGAGCAGTATCTTATTCCACACATGACTTACTCATGTTGCAAAAGCAGGGTGAGTAATGGGTGCAGGAATTTAGCTCTATACTGCATTTTGCATCTGGAGTTTCTGTAATAGGCTCATGAAGTTCACAAACTACTGCTAGTAATTTCTTAATTTTTCTGCCTCCCATTCCTGCCTTTTCCTCCCATTTCTCCAGAGATTTTATGTGGTCCTGGAGGACTTTACAGCTTTGCAAAATGATGCAGAACTATATAAAAATGCTCCAAGCATGGTATAAACACACAGGGTATATTTGTGCTGCAGAAATACCAGATTTTGACTGGGCGTGATCCCATGTAGTCTAGAACTGTGGGTCAGCATTTCATCTTTACCAGCAGCAAGCTTTGCAGTGACTGCATGTCTAAGGGATGTACTTAGTGTGCATAGAGGGGAAGTAGTGCTGGACTATTTACACTGCAAGTGGGATGATTTAGATGGTACCCTGCAACATCATCCTTGGATACACAGAGAGAAAAACTGATATGCTTGTGATGCTCTCAAGTACACACTGTACGCCTCCAAGTACAAGGGCAAATTTGAATTTAGAAAGAGGCTCTCCAATGTGCTAAGTTGCTGATGTAGCACTTGCAGTGAGAAATATACTGGTCCAGATAGAACTTTTGGCAGTATACTCAGGTCAGACATAGAGGGTCTCAGAAAGAGATGCAAGACAAACAAACAGAAGTGTTCAAACCCCCAACCAACTTATTATTTGATCTGGAAACAGAACAGAGGGGTTGCCTGTAGCTGCACTTTGTTCAAACTTCATTTGGGCTTGTGATGTAACTTTGCATTAGTCCACACAGCTCATGTCAGACTCTGGACTGTGGGTTTTCTTACTGATGATTCTGCAGCCTCTCAGGCTTCTGGGGCTAGTGTGCAAGGGTCTGTTTGTTCAGAGACCTCTATTCAGTGCAAAGAGATGGTGACAGAAGTCGCTGTTAATTGTTGGCATATGGTTAAAGGTTGGGGGTTGCTGTGCAAGCAAGTCTCCTCTGCTCTGTTCCAGTTCAGAGTTAAGCCACTTAGATGAAACTAGGGAAACCTGTTAATACAGCTAGTGCTAGATCTCAAAAGAATAGAGACGAAGAATGTAACCAGAGTTCAGACCCAGAGGGTGCATACAGTATAGATGTGCTGAGTCCAGTCTTGTGTCGCACTACACAGATCACAGTCATTTGTGAAAAAGGGTCTCATGCTTTCCAGGATAAGCTGGCTGTTTAGTTTGTCTTTCTAACTAGTCAATAAAGCTCAAACAATGTTCTAGGAATTATCTTTGTATTAAAATTACCTTATTCCTTATGTGTCCACATCTATATTTGGATGTGAATTGTAGGATCTTGGATCCTAAAATATTTAGAATCCAGTTAAATTTTGACATGAGAGCAACTGCATTATTTTTCTGTTCATTTTCCTAATCTGTAAACAAGCTTTTGTGCAAGACTATTGGCACTGAAAGTCTGTTTGAAATGGTCTTGTGGAAGTGCAAGAGTTCATAACCCTTCCGTTGCAGCAACTGGGAGTGCAGTCTGAACACTGAGTGCCTGCTGTAGGGAGAAATGGTGAGGTCTTCCTCAGCTACTCCTGCAGAGCCCTAGGAAAGTCCAGCATTACTGCCAGCTGCATGGCAAAGGACACAGTGCATACAACATCCTCCTCTAACCTTTGCCAGAAAGAATTAATAAGACACTTCATTATTAAATTAAATTTGAATTAAAACACTTCCTGAGGCTGAGCTTCAAACTCTTTAACCTGAGAATGGATTCAGCAGCATCTTGTGAGCTTTGGAGCTCACTAGGTTCCACTTTTACAGCAACAGAACAGTTTTCCATTGTAACCTTTACTTTCTTGTTTATTTAATATGCATGAATTACTGCTGCTGGCTCAATATGTTAACAGTTATTTAAAGAATGGTCTGGTAAATTTTTTAGTTCATGTATGGATTATAAAATATGATATCCATCACTATATTTTCTGGTCACTCACTTTATGTTAAGATTTCATTAATATGCTTTTCTTAAATAACAAACAGATCCTGCAGAGCTGGTTAGCCATGTGAGGACCATGTGGTGTAAGCAGTTATAAATACACCAGTA
Source organism: Aleadryas rufinucha (assembly GCA_013397815.1). NCBI lineage: Eukaryota > Metazoa > Chordata > Aves > Passeriformes > Aleadryas > Aleadryas rufinucha. The sequence continues at coordinate 157,972 of VZTH01017196.1, read as the reverse complement.
AAAAACATTCCAGAGAATTATAAATCACTATAATGTTCAACTCCAGTGGGTTGATGAATAGTATCTTTATTAACTTATTAACCACTTACCAAAATGATTCGCCTTGTACTTAGGTTTATGTTCAGTGTAAATTTTACATAAAGCCTGACTGTTTTTCTTTTGCCAGACGTATTTATTTCTGAGTCAAAACTCAGTCTCTTTTGCAAAAAGGAGGAGAATCAAAGAGGCATAATAATCAGCCTAAACTCATCCAAAGCACTTTAAAAATAGCCAGCCCACCTACTGCACTGGGAGATTTTATAGTGCAGTGTACAGAAGCGCAGTGTGGAGTAGCTAAGGAACTGTGCAATATGTAAGCTTTTCAAAATGTACTCGAGGCTGTGGCTCTCTAACCAGTACCAGATATGCCCCTGCTATGGCATCTGCCTCTCAGACCCCCACTGCCTTACAGATTGCTGCCCAGGGTGTTCAACTTTGCTTTCCATGAGAAATGGCCCTGCATGGATTTTCGTTTCCAAATCAGTGGCTCATAGTGGAGAGATCTGTGGCAGAAGGTGGTTGAAAAGAGCGAGACGGCGTTGCTGCTCAGTCACTGGTGCGGTGGGTGGCAGTGCATCGGCATTGTCACTTGGGCTGTTACACAGATGGCCTGTGTAAACTTGAGTAAAATTCTAGCAGATAGGTCTGCAAAGGGATGCAGGCACCCAACTGTGCTGTGTGGGCCTTGCTAGGCTCCATAAAACCATGCCCAGCTGTCATCTCAATTTGTGAGTGTCTGAGCTCTGCCAGGGAGCAGGTTACAAACTGCCTGCAGGTTCTGGTAGGAGTCTTGAGGAAGACCTTTCCTGGACAAGTTTTCCCAGCAGAGTCCTGTACAAAACTGCTGGAGCCTCTGCTCATACAATGATACTGTTTCTTGGCGGATCCTATTATTATCATGGTGAAATGTAAACACATGATATATACAGGCACAAATCGTTCTAATTTTCAGAGACCATTTTTATCTTTCTCACTGCTCTTGCCTCTCCAGCAAGCTGCTTCTCTCTTGTTACAAATCCCTGCTTGTGTGTTCCTCTAGCCAGTTTTTATCTGTTTTACCTTTAATTGGTACACTTAGTTGGCCAGTTTACCTAATTTCCCAATAAAGAGTTTATTGGTGAAAGAGTGTTTGGTGTGTGAACAGCATACATTGCAAAAGATGCTGCAGGAGGAAGGGTAGTATGGATGTGTATTACCACACTCCAGCTCAGGTCAGGTGGTCACATTGCTGTATCTGAGGGGAATCTTGCACCAAAGTAAACTTTGAAATTGACTAAAAAAAAAGGGATTTTCCCATTGTAGAATAAACAGATTGTACTACGCAGGGAAATGAGGTAAGTCAGTCTCATGTTTTTCAGCGTCGCTCATGCCTTGAAAAGAGAAGGATCTGGGGGAGCTTTAGGTACCTTCAGTACCTAAGGGGCTGAAAAGGGAGCTGGAGAGAGACTTTTTACAAGGGCATGGAGTGATAGGACAAGGGGTAATTGCTTTAAACTGACAGAGGGCAGGTTTAGATTAGATACTGGGAAGAAATTCTTCACTCTGAGGGTAGTGACACACTGGTTGCTCAAGGAAATTATGGGTGCCCCATCCCTGGAAGTATTCAAGGCCAGGTTGGATAGGGCTCTGAGCACCTTGGTCTAGTGGTAGGTGTCCTTGCCCATGGCAGGGGGGTTGGAACTGGATATTCTTCAGGGTTCTTTCCAACCCAACCCATTCTATGATTCTACGATTTTAAAAGGGTTAACTGCTTGTCAGAAATTTCATCTTATTAATGTAAGGCATTTTGGCATTTCCTTTTTGTGTCTCTGTTAGATAATTTGATGAAACAGCTTTTGTTTGTTCATACTTTTTGTTCTTAAAATTTGTGTATCATCAGTAAGTGTTATTTTTTTTGCAAAAAGAAGAGCTTGCACTTTCTTCTCTATGAAGACAGAAGTCAAGTCATCCTATTGCTTTAGATTATAATTTTCAGCTTGATTAAACATGTCAACATGTAGACTTTTACAGCTCCTGACAACAAGGATTGTAACAGTTTACATGCTAAGATCTGATAATTTATGTGTCTGTAGAAGTGGATCACTGCAGGAATGGAGTATGATATTAGGCCCTTAATACATTTTGTGGAGGTAGGAAAAAGCAGTTGATAGGGTGAGTCCAAGTTAACACATGGGATGGACCCCACTCTTTTCAAAAGGAAGGAAATTCTCTACTTCTTCAAAATTTTTTGAAAACTTTTGGTGCCCTGTGGTAGCAAATATGTTCTCAGGATGAGGGTTGTCTAGACTGTGCACTCCAGATTATTGCAAGCATTTTATTCAGCTGAGAGCTGGAGCTCTGTAAATGGTTGGTGGGGTTTGAAAGGACCTCAATGTGCAAGGGGAAAGAGGAACCTGCTGTAGATCTTTTGGGTCCTCAGCTGCCAAGCATATAAATATGGATAAGCATGTCCCACTGACTGCAGCAGAATTTCAAATTAATTTTTTTCAGAAGTTTTTCCAGAGTTGGGATTTTAAGCAGTTTCTGTGTTTAGCTACAGTGTACCAAAGAGTGTGTGCTCATACAGTGAGCTTCCTTGAGCCAATGCAGAAAATCAGGGAGGTTGTTATGCAATTATTGCTGTATATCTTCCTGCTTGTAAGCCTTAATTCAACTCTGATTTTTTTTCGTGTGTTTTGTTTAAATCCATGAAAAGATGTCATTCTCTCGCTGAATGTGTTTTTCCTCCTAAACACAAGCTGTAAATACATACGCAGATAGTATTATGTGATTTTTTGAGTCATCTGCTTGAAGTTGTTATGTGTTTTATGCTAGGCAAATTTAGAAAATTATCAAACCTCATAAGCTCAGACATAAAAGCTCTTTGACTCGTCTTTGCCATGGAAATTGCAAGTTTTAACATGTAAGTGTAAATGTAAAAGAAAAACCCCAGAGGTAATAGACAAGTAAAATTTTGCAGGGTTGTTATAGACACAGTGACATCTGGTTTTTATTGCAGTTAATGATTCCTAATATTATGTGCCATTTTGTGTTATATAACCATTTATTATTGATCCTCATCTCCTCTTACAAATCAAGGCACTTTTCCCCCCAAACATATCTTGAGAGAGCATGTGGGTATACATTTATGCCTACTAAAATAAAACTAAAAGTGTTCTTCTATATTAAGAATTTTTGAAGTACTTAGAGATGGATTCTGTGTTCCCCGTGAAGTAACTGTTCTAATCATTACCAGGAATTGAACCTGGAACTACCAGAGCTAGAGAATAGCTTGACAATTTGAGCTCAAAAAGGCTAAATCTTCTGGCTAACAGTTGTAGGAGAGTCATGCCTTTTGTGGCTCTGGCAGAAGTTACTAGTTGGAGAGGGGATTTTGCTTGTGCAACTCAAAATTGTTAGTGAAATCCAAGGGAATTTGGGGGTTTGCAGGGAATGCAGAATTGGGCTCTTCCAGGAGCTTCCCAGTAAGCATGAAAGAGGTTTTTTTTGTTTGTGTGTGTGTGATGAGTAGTGAGAAATCCTAACGTCTGACAAAGTTCTGGCTAAGTGTGCTCTTCAGTTTTCCATTAGTGGTGGTGTAGTCCATCAGTAAATCCTTTCAGGAGTAACCATCTGGCATTTCCTAAACCCTTGTGTGTGTATCATGTAAAACTCAGTGTTACCACTCTAAAGAAAGACCTTGAAAAGTTAAATGCCATTGGAATTTGGTAATGTAGGCCACAGTGTAAACTGTGGTTAAGTTGAGCTAAGGCCTTCTTTAGAGAAAGAACCTGTAATTGATTAAACCCTGCCTCTAGCTAGATAAAATTCAGTTGAAGTAGATTAATATAAAAACAGTTAAAAGCTTCCTTGTTGTTGTCAGTTTTCAAAATTAAACTTGTCAAGAGTTTGGCAGAAAGAGCTCAAAGAGAGCTCCTCCATTACAGCTGATCTAAATGGAGGAAAACAATCCCAAAGGAGCAAAGAGCAATGTGGACCTTCTTATTTTTTGGTTGATTTAAATGAATTTTCTAACTGAAGCCTATGAGCTGTGAGGTCCTTCCAACCCAAATTATTCTATAATTCTGTGACTTTAAGGCCTTCATTTAAACTTGCCAAGCCATTTTTCTCCAGACTAACATCTTCCATGATTTGTGTCTCATAGCCTTGTCTAGCGCAAAAATTTCTTTTGTACTGCTTGGCCTATCTTCTCGTGGCCTTCATGAATCTTCTCTGACATTAAATGAGCATAATTATTATGAGAATGTAAACCAAGGGCAAAACTCAAAAGGTAGTCTTGGATTCAGTAAGAAACTGTCTGAGAGAGAATTGAAATGGAGACAGCACAGCCTAACAGCTAGAATGATGTCAGGCTTTTTGCTGGAATCTGCTTCCATCTATAACTTTGCATGGCATGTGACCTCTGTGTCACAGTTTGTCCTACTGCAGGCACACCTGCATCTTGGTGGCAAGATGGTGCAACTTTCTGTAATTGATATGGACATAAATTCTGCAGTCCCAATGATGAGTGAAAAGTGAGTCTCACAAACTCAATACTACTAAAGTATTTATCAAAAAACAATGTTGATTTTACTTAGTGTCACACTGGAAAGTCATTTTAGAACATGGTTGGGCTTTGACACCCTTTCTTAATATTTTTCCCCCATATCCTTTTGTATATACAACTGAGTCATATTAGTGACCACAGGTATGAGTCTCCATTCCATTGCATTGGTTTTATGCCAGAGTAACCCCACTGTTTTTCACAGCATGAAAGTCTGATGAAATGTGGTGAAAAATTGATCCCATACATATTCTAATCTCTGAGTGACTTAATATTTAGTGCTAAAACATTTTCAACCTTTAAAAACAACACTTCTATCAGTCATGTTACAGATTTAAAGTCTGCTGTCTCACGACTTGCCAGAACTGCAGCAAATGCTGGGAAGTGAGCATGTCCTTAATCACAGCAAACCATGGGATATATGATCCTTACATTTGACAGTCCTGTTGGAGGGTCAGATAGTACTCTTGTATATTGACCTCAGTGTTGAAACATCTACCTTTCCCTCTCATCTCTATTTTAAGGTAAAATAATAGAATGATTTCCATAGATGTAGGCTATTTGTTCCTTTTAAATGGTTGCAGTTTGAAATCTGTATCAGACTTGAAATCTTACAGACTGAGAGATAAGCTAACAGAGAACTTGAGAAAGTAAACAACTCAGAAGTCAGATGCAGGATGTTTCACAGGTCTGCAGGTTGTTCTTGGCTACAGAAGTAAAATGTAAGTCTGTTGTTGTTACAACAGCATACATATTGTAAATATACATGTTTCTATTATTACATCCATCCATCCATCTATCTATCTATCTATCTATCTATCTAGTCCCTCTAACTACTAACTAATCTACTGCTTTATTTGTAATATAAGGGAAGCATTGTGGTATTTTTACATTTCTGGATTCAAAGAGCCTGTTCCTGTTAAAATCAGTTGCAAAGCTCCAGTTGATAGCAACAGGAGCACTCTCACTATTTTCAATGATCATAAGCTAACACTGCTGATAACTAACTTGGGAAACTGAGACAGACTGTAGTCTCAAAGGAGGTATCATTGAGGAGGTATCAGAAGTCTGTGGGATTTGAGGCTTCACTACACCACAGATTCCCTGCATGACCTTTAGATTACTTAATATGGTTCCCCTTTGAATCTATAAACTGGGCATAGCAGCACATCCTTATATTAAAAAGAGTGATGTGCTCAGATGAGTGATCTGCCACAGTGATCTGTGGCACATTTGTGATTGGGAGAGATTTCTCATAAGACTCAGGCATAAGTTTGATCTGAAACAGTTGGGTAAATAGCACCATTAATTAATTAATTATTAGTTAATTAGCTCAGTTAATTAGTAACTGATAGAGTAACAGCTGTTGCTCCTGCTTATTGTGTAAAGGAATCATAGACTCACAGAATGGCCTGGGAAGGGACCTTAAATAAGGGAGCTGTAAGCTTCGGTCTCATGTGGTGCTCCTAATGGCACTGTCGTACCACAGCAACGTAATGATGCTGCAAATCAATTACGCTTCTTTTCTTATTTATATATTCAAACTGCTGCAGGTTAATGAGATGTCAGTCCCTTCCAACTTGAGATATTCTATAGGTAAAACGGTAAGTGTTTATACATTTAGACTGAGGCATATTTAAGGCAATGAAACTTGGTTTAGCCAGTAACAAAATGGTTATGTTAAACCACGTTGTCTTGTAATACTTAAGGGCTGAGGATGCATAAAGACTTCTTGGTTCAGCTGACATGTGGTAACTTGTTAAGCCTTGGTAATTTCAGCTCATATAAAGGTTGAGATAAGAAAATGCTGTTGTTCCTTCTGGTATCAACATCTCTGACTATGAGAAATCAAGTCAGGCAATATAAAGGTCTTGAGAAGTTTTGTACTGGTTAACAGTACTCCTCTCTCCTTTTCTCCCTTTCACTTCTTACTGATTTAAATTGGCTGAAGAAGAGAAATTCTGGTTCATGGGAAATCTTGTTTTATTT
>VZTH01017196.1:112396-151365 GCA_013397815.1 Aleadryas rufinucha | reverse complement strand
TCATGGGAAATCTTGTTTTATTTATTTATTTATTTATTTATTTATTTATTTTTTTTTTGGTTTGGGGAGATTTTTGGTCAAAATTGATCTGGGAAATGAGAAGAAATTTTTCTGCCAACCAGAAATTTTGCAATAATTTCCTGCTGGAAACAACAAACATTTTGTTTCTGAAATAAATGTGCTTTCTGATTCCTGCAGCTTCTCAGTTAAAATGGCATTTGACAGGTGACTCTGACTATCAGCTCTGTAGAGTAGTTACAGAGCTACACGCTATCAGTGGTGCTCTGGCAGCCCTGCTCTGTGGGCTGACTGGAAGTCTGTTGCAGGGCTTCCAAGCTCCCAGCTGGCAATCTGTTCTTACTGTTCGGCAATCAGAAAGTCTGGAAAATACTGGGATTTCCATGTTTTCTGTACCCTTAGTAGGAAGTTACTCCTTTTACGCTCAGGGTTTCCAGAACTTCCAGCTTAGGCGACTGAAACCATGAAAGCTTGGTATTTTCTCTCTTTGGGACACTCTCTTGAGCAGATCTGCCTCCTGTATCCTTACTAAACTCACCTTTATTTCAAGTGAGCCACTTCACACCTTTTTTCTTCAGCACCAGCATTGTGTCCAGTGCTGTAGGATGCAGAAAGAAGGGCCTCCTGTCTAAATATTTCACCCATCTCCTCTCTCTGGAGATGTACCTATCCCACTTTCAACTAACTTGCTGGCGTAGGGGTAGCAGTCCAGCTGTGGAAGTGTGGAATTTAGCGTGGGCTAATTCCTGCATGCAGTTTACCCAGCTTCTTTGGGTGCGTCCTGCATGGCTGCTAGACCACAATGGAAACTACCCACGCAGCTTCAAACAGCTAATGAGGCGACCTCGCACCCACCACACCCAGCGACTGGAAGATTCTGGCCCATCTTGCAGAATAGCACTATGCAGAGTTACAGCATCTGGCTCTGGCAAGTCTGCAGGCACAGACAGTCTTTGAAACAAAAACAAAACCATGCACTGTTTCTTCCCACATTTACATGACTAAATGCTGCAATGCACACATGTGGGCAAGAGCAGGAAGAATGCACTCCACCAGTGATTGTGAAGGGACTTTAGTGGCTCAGCACCCTGCAGGATCTGCTGCTTGAGCTGATCTACAGCTTTTTCTAGCCACATCAAGGATTTCACACATCTTAAGCAGAGTTGGCACTTGCAATGTGAAAGCTACCTAAAAGGTGTCAGATTTGGTGTTCCAAAATGAATTTTATCAGACATTCTTACAGGCAGATTGCAATTACACCTATGCTTAAGCCCTGAATATCCATACATTTCACCAGGGTTGCAACTCTTTTCCAAGTCTCCTTCTTATAGGAGTGATACGGATCTCCTGTGATTGACATACAGGTACAGAAAAAATGGATTTCTTGCAACCTTGCTTGTGTTGCTACAAATATACTTCTCATGCTGAAGAACTAAGCACCTTCAACTTCTTTTATGCCCTCATTACTCTTGGTCTGTGGATAGCTAGATGTGGCAGGAGACAGCAAATATTTTAGATGAAAGATGATAGAATAAAGCAAGAATTGTTTTCAGTCTTCATTGGCACAGTAGGCCATTTCTACATTTCAAACACTTTTGCAGAAAGGCCTATTCTGACAATGGGAACACCGAATGTATCTGATCTTTTATGGTTTAAGTGATCTTTGCATGAATGCATTGGGTTCTGCTTGTGCAAGTACCTGTGTGGGTGAACCGATTTGAGCCCATAAAGACTGTTTTGGCTCTTCAGTTAATCCTTGAAGATGTCTGCCAACCTTAGATTTTTACAGCAGGAATCTTGCGTAAGACCACATGTGCAAGAAAATCAACCATGCAACATTTAAAACCCATTGTTTCTTCCATTAGTTAAGAGGAAACACAGACTTATTTCTTACTGAATGTGTTTTTATGGCCTTCTCACAGCTTTGATGATCTTGTGGGAGCATGTAATCATAAATTATTACAAGGAGATTTAAGCTGCTCAAAGCTAAACACATCAGTTATCTTGTTAAGGAGAAAAATGTATGTGAATGGATCAGTATGATTAAATTACTGCAAGACATCATAACCTGTTGTGATAGCATGTAGGGAAACTGGTAGTCTTGGTTGTCTCTGTCATAAGGGAGCAAAAATGCATTTTTACACATGCATTTTATTACAAAATGAAACATGGCGCTCTAGGCACTGAGTGGGGCAAGAGAGCGTGTGCAAAGACAAATGTACATGTGCGTACACACATGCGTTCTTTTGGTACACTTCCTTCCAGATGCACTTGGAGTCCTGGCTGCTGTGAGGGTTTGGCAGCTTTCTTGTGCAGTGTGGGTGTTTGTCATTCTACTGTGATTGTTCATGTTGTGATGAGTTTCCCCTTGGGTGCATTTTTCAGGCACATGTTCCTGTCAACCAAGGTCAGTGCTGAGCCAGAGAAGCAGTGCACAGGTGCTGTGACAGACTTAGCTTCTTTCTTTTGGCTGCAGACAGTGATACTTCTTAATTTAACTTATGATTAAACCATTGCCCTGATACAAGACCAAATAGAGTCTTTCTGCATGGATTAAAAATAAAAAAGGTTCTTTACATTAAACAAGGGAAGAAATGAGTGGTGTCATAAAAACAGACTCTCAAGACCTGAGCAAGAGCCTGTTAAAACTGATGGAAGGACTCCTTGGATTTTAGCAGGTTCTGTTTCAGACCTTTAATGCATGCTTTGGTGTTTATAGTCCCAGGTGGGAGTAGCTCTTCATTAAATAGGAGGTAGTTTCTTTACTGTCACTAGGTATAGTGCTGGTGGCAGTGGAGAAAGCTCAGGGTGATGGGAGAGTTCATGACAAAGAATGATCTTTTTCTTCGTGGGCGGTAGCCGGCTTCTAAACAAAAAAGCCCTAAGGAGAGAAATGCATCAGGGTCATTACAACTGTCATTTGGCACTTACTAACATGTATTCTTGAAAGAAACTGTTAACACAATTTTGCTGTTTCTTGCCAAACAGCGAGGGCAAACTGGCAGCGTTTTGAAGCCAGAATTGGACTGCAGGCTTTAGAGCTCCTCTCTAGGATCAGCTGATCAAGAAATATGGGAAACTGAACATGCTTAACCCTTCTACCAGCAGAAATCCATACTTGTCCACTCACAACCATGTCCTGTGTTTCTGTCCAGCTTCAGATGTGTAGAAGAGATTATGGAAAGGTCCATTTGGAATCAAATCCGGCAAGGGATGTCAAGGACAGCAAGAAGGGCTTTTTCAAGTAACAAAAGGAAGATTAGGGAAAATGCGGGCCCACTGCTGAATGGGGTGGGTGCTATGGTGATGAAGGATACAGAGTATGTGGAGTTACTGAATGTCTTGTTTGCTTCAGTCTTTGCTGCTGAGGCCAGCTCTCAGGAATCCCAGACCATGGAGGCAAGAGAGAAAGTCTGGAGTAAAGAAGACTTTCCCTTGGTCGAGTGGGATGGGGTTAGAGATCATTTAGGCAAACATGACACCTGCAAATCCATGGACCCCGATGGGATGCACCCACCAGTGCTGAGGGAGCTGCCAGATGTTATTGCTGAGGCACTCTCCGTGGTGATGGAGAATAGGAGAGGTGCCTGAGAGCAGGCAAAGAGCACAGGAGAAATGTGTGAGGATTGGAGCAAAGCCAATATCACTCCAGTTCTTCAAAAATGGCAAGAAAGAGGATCCAGGAAACTGAAGGCCAGTCAGCCTCATCTTCATCTCTGGAGAGGGGATGGAACAACTCCTTCTAGATGTCATCTCTAAGCATGTGGAAGTAAAGAAAGTCATCAGATGTAGTCAGCATGGATTCACCAAGGGGAAATCATGCTTGACCAATCTGATAGGCTTCTAGGATGGACTGACTGGCTGGGTAGATGAGAGAAGAGTAGTGGATGTTGTCTACCTTGACTTCAGCAAAGCTTTTAACACTGTTTCCCCTGACATCTTCATGGACAGGCTCTGGAAGTGTGGGTTGAATGAGTGGGCAGTGGGGTAGACTGAGAACCAAATGCATGTCAGAGCTCAGAGTTTTGTGATCAGCAGCACAGAGTCCAGTTGGAGGCCTGTAGCCTGTGGTGCTACCCAGGGATCAACACTGGGCCCCGTCCTGTTCATCTTATTCGTCAGTGCCCTGGATGAAGGGACAGAGTGCAGCCTCAGCAAGTTTGCTGGTGCTGCAAAACTGGGGTTAGTGGCTGGTACCCCAGAGAGCTGTGCTGCCATCCAGCAAGACCTGGATAGGCTGAAGAGCTGGGTGGAGAGGAACCTGGTGAAGTTCAACAAAGGCAAGTGCAGGGTCTGCAGCTGGAGAGGAATAACTCCCTGTACCAGCACAGGCTGGGGACTGACCTGCTGGAATGCAGCTCTGAGGAGAAGGACCTAGGGGTCCTGGTGGACAACAACCTGTCCACGAGCCAGCAGTGGGGGCCCAAGAAGGCCAATGGGGTACATTAGGGAGAGTATTCCTGGCAGGTTAAGGGACGGGATCCTGCCCCTCTGCTCAGCCCTGGTGAGGCTGCACGTGGAGTTCTGTGTCCAGTTCTGGGCTCCTCTCTTCAAGAAAGACAAGGAACTACTGATGGAGGTCCAGCAGAGGGCAATAAAGATGATGAGGGGACTGGAGCATCTCTGAGGAAAGGCTGAGGGAGGTGGGCCTGTTCAGTCTTGAGAAGAGATGAGGGGATCTTAGTGCAAACAAATATCTTAAGTGTGGATGTCAATAAGATGGGGCCAGACTTTTCACTGGTGCTCAGTGACAGGACAAGGGGCCATGGGCAAAAACTGAAACCCAGGGAGTTCCTTCTGAATATGAGGAAAGCTTTTTTACTGTGTGGGTGGCAGACCACTGAGACAGGCTTCCCAGAGTGGTTGTGGAGTCTTCTTCTCGGGAGGTATTGAAAATTCGCCTGGACTGTGCAACCTGCTGCAAGTGAACCTGCTTTAGCAGGGGGGATGGACTACATGATCTCCAGGGGTCCCTCCCAACCCCAACTATTCTGTGAAATAGAATTATGTGATTCTATTATGTGATTCTGTGAAAGTTACACCAGATTTTTGCCTTTCTTTGAAGGACAGTAATAATAACCTATGATGTGGTAATGCTTTAAGATCAAGGATGTTGATATTAATTAACTTTGAAACAGAAAGAAATTTATTCATCTATTTAGACTGCATAATGGTTTTGCTTTCACTAGGAGTGGATAAAAGCCAGATTTCAGTCTTGTTGGTCAGATTTTTCATGTTAGGCCAGCACATGCTGCCCAGAGTAAAGGAGGAGTTGATTAATCCTCCCAGGACCTTGTACTTTCTCTGTCCTGTTTTTCCTGGAACAAACGGGCTTGAATTCACCTCTCACTGTGTCTAAATTGACAGGATCCATGATGTGTGAGAAATTCAAGGTCTGAGAAGAGACACCTGTCCCAAGGGTCTGTAACAACTTAGGATTCACTGTGACTCCAGTACTGCTGCTGTGCCATGGCTGCATCAGCCTTTTCAGAAAGGCTGCTAGGTAAGCAGTGGTAGACCGGAGTGGTAGACAAAATCAGCAATTAAATATGAAAAGGGAAAAAACCCTTTTTTGTGGTTGTTGTAGTTTAATCCCAGCTGGCAAATAAGTATGATGGACCTGACTTCTCCATCACTATCTTCCCCCTTGTTAACTTCCCCCTCACTCTGGTGGGGTGGAGGAATTGGAAAAAGGTAAAAGCTGTGGGGTGAGAAAAGAACACTTTAATAACTGAAAAAATAAGTAAAATATAATGAAAATGAGAGGGAGGGGAATAAAATCCGGGAGAAACAAGTGATGCACAATACAGTTGCTCACCACCTGCTGACTGATACCCAGCCCATCCTGCAGCAGTGACCAGCCCATCCTGCAGCCGTGACCAGCCCTTCCTGGCCAGCTCTCCTGGTTTACATACTGGGCATAGCCTTCTATGCTATGGAATAGCCCTTTGACCAGTTTGCTTCATCTGTCCTGGCCATGCTCCCTCCCAGCTTCTTGTGCACCTCCTCACTGGCAGAGCATGGGAAACTGAAAAGTCCTTGACTTCAGGTGGGCACTGCTCAGCAACAGCTAAATCATCTGTGTTATCAACATAATTCTCATACTGACCCTAAACAGCACTGCACCAGCTACTAGGAAGAAAATTAACTCTATCCCAGCTGAATCCAGGACAGTAGTGACAGGAGGGATTATAATGTTTCACTGAAGCTGGACATAGATGTAAAATGATACATATATGTCATATATATAAAAGGATATATGAAGGGTGGGCTGGAATCTAACTTGCTGTTTTCCCATTGCTGCCTTCATTCATTTGGGCAGTTTAATTCTGATTCTGTATCCCTAGGTTGTGTAAACTAAATATTGCTTAAATGCTTGACTTCAGCAAGTCCATTGCAATCCACTTCATTCAATACATTAAGCAACCTCCATGGAAGCTTATAGAACAGTTTTCTTATTGATCTTAGGGACTTGTTTTGTTGATATAAAGTTGGTACTTTTTAATGTGCTTTTGAATTTATTTGGAGCATTTGACTGTGCCAAGCTCTGCAAAACTGGAGGAAATGTAATTCAGTAACTGTACAGTATAGAATTTCTTGTATGTACTGTGAATGTTGGCACAGATGGAAACTGGATTAGGTGAACAGTGCTGAACTCAGAGTATTTTGGATTTTTTTCTTGCACACATAAAGAAAAATATAATGAACTCATTTACTTGAAGTCATTCTGGAATAAATCCACTTTAATCAATGATGTTAAACTACTGAGGTATGTTACTGATACAGCTGCATTTTATTACCTGTTTTGTAAACCACAAATAGCAGAGAGAACTAGGTAAGGGTTTTTAGTTTCAGATGCAGGATGTGTGATGTAATCCACTACAGGGTTTATGCACATATGCACAGAGCATATTTTTGAGCTACTGTACTTTGAAATCCGTGCCAGACATCTATGCAGCCAGACAGTAAACAAAGAAAATGACACCTTAGGCCAGGAACCTTCAACAGCACAGAGGGTTTTCCTCAGAGACTAGAAGGGGAAGTGTAGCATGTGTAAAGTCACAAAGGTTAGTAGGACACTCAAGAGCAGCACTGTGCCTGTGACCTACATGTATGGGATCTGAAGTCATTGAGAGTTTTGCAACTAATTTCAAAAGAGGTAGGACTGCCCCAAGTGTTTTGACAGCAGTTTCATTCCATTGGTATCAACTGATTTACTTCAGATTTGGTCAAGGATGCACAAGGTGTATTTCATCTGCTGTCAAAGAAGGTTGTGAAATTTTATATGTATTGCTTAATTCAAAAAACATTTTCCTCTATCAAATACTTAATGAAAATTTTGCCTTAGTCTATGTAAAAGTGCTTTCTAACTGAACCATGTTCTGATGCCATTGAACACAAATTCCATTGCTCAATAAAGAATTCTAATTGCAGTGAATATTAACTGCAGACTCTTCCAGATCCCAAGATGGGACTTTGTAATTTAAAGTTTTGATATGTGGCTTACATGTTTTTAGATATTCTGTGAAATTAATGAAAAGATTGAAGAAAACACTGTGGTATTTTGATTTTTTTTTTTCCTCCAAAGCCAAATATAAGGTTAAAAGCAAAGCCTGAAACAATGTGGCCTGGCTGCACAATTTGTTTTAGACTTTAAGTAGGCTTGAAGAATTATTTCCCGTTCTTCAGTTGCAAGTGAATATAGCAACCAAGTAAAAAATAATTCTGGAAATGGAATATTAAGCATAAAATGTATTCATAGAAAGCAAGGCTGCTGGAATATGGTAATACTTCTGATTTTGGTTTGGCTTTTGAGGTGTGAAGTTTTTTTATTTAGTTAGTTTTCAGGTGATTTATTTTTTATCCACTTGTAATAATGATTGTTATGATGTGAGTACAATAATGTAGTGGCCAGCTAATGACAGTCTTCTGCACCATCAAAATCAATTTATGATGCCTGTTGGGAAATGCAGTTTCAGGTCTTTTCTCCCCATCATAATGAAAAGCACCCGAAGTGTCAAAAGTTGCTTTCCTTGTCTTTCAAACAGTACAATAGAGAAATTTGGAGAGATTTTAGAGCTCTTTACTTCTTTCTTTGGAGCATCTGAACACTGGCTCTACTAAAGCAGGAAAACTAATGTTCTGCTGGAAGTAGAGAAGAGACTGAGAAGCAGAAGACTTTTAATTGCAGAGAAGGCAAATAGGAGGAAAACTTCAAAATGGGATATCTTCCTGTGGATATTTGTAATCCAGAGGATTCAATCTCTGAACATCATCCAAAATCTGAAGAGACTGGCAGGAAGTCTGACAGAGAGTTTGTACCATCGATATGCTGTCTGGGAAAACAATAAGTATTACCAAGAGCTAGTCCGTGTATTTCAGTGGCAGTTTTGCAGAAAGAATACTCGGAACTGTAACTGATCTATTTAAAAGTCTTAGTCATACCAACATTGTCCTATCTTCTTCTCTTTTCTGCCTGTATGCTATCATTGCCTGTAAAGTAAAGAAAATAATGATCACGGCTCTATCTTCCTGCTTCACTGGGTAGGAGTGTGCTATAGTCGAAAGACTGGTGCAGTGCTATCCAGAGTAGGGAGAAAGCAAGTTTACAATATAATAGTGATCTTCCAGCTCCTTTCTAATATAGAAAGGGAAAAGGATTTTTGCTTTAGAGTAATCCCCCTACAAAAAAGGGATGTTCTCAACAGAGTTTTGTGTTTGGGGTTCTGTGTTTTCCTCAGGGTTCGTCAAAGGGGTCACACATTGACAACCTTCAGCAGTAAATAGCTGGATGAGACCTGTTAAATCCAAGAACTGGGTTTTTTTTTAGAAATGTAGTAGATCACAACATGCTCAGGACAAGAGTGGTGGTTGACCTTCCCAAGATTTTGACAACTGCATGGGAACAACTGACCCTGATTATGTGAATAAGAGATTTTCACTTCAAGGGCTGGATTTACTCCCTTGCCTGCAAGCTGATGGCCAAAATTAGTTTGCCAGGTTGAGAGCAGTCCTGAATCTGCAGCATCCCTACTTTTTATATTCATGGGGTTATATGGTGGTAATATATCTGGGTTGTAAAAAGATGATTAAGGTTCTTTAAGCAGAGTAATAATAACGGAAAATTAAGGGCCCATTGACTCTTTACAGGAAGCCTATTTAGCTAATACCAACAGAGTTTTTTCCCCCATTTTAACTAACATGATTTTGTTTGTTTTAGCTGCTTTTTTTATAATTCACTCTGGCTTTTTCTCAACCCTTGCACTTTGCATTTGTGATCTGTTTTATTTCCATCCAGAACTTCCTTTTCTATGCTTCTCTCAGGCAGATTCCTTCCATCCACTACAAGAATAAGTCTCAAATCAATTGTTCATTGAAATCTTGGTTCCCCTGGGTGCTTCTCTCCACTGCCTTTAGTAGTGTCAGGATTCAAGATACATTTGTTTTTCTTTCTTGCCATTACACAAATAGCGCTCCCCAGTAGGACTTTGAAGTTCATATTGTATTCATTAATAAGATTTTAAATTTTTTTGAGACAGTCTCTCCTAGCCCTTCTTCACCAGCAGGATGTGTAGCCCATTGCATATGAATTGGTTCCGGGAGTGGGGCCAGGGAGTAAGGGAATGGGGCTGGGCCAGGAAGCAGGAATAACTGCTTCCCTAAGCGTAGGAAAAGGGACTTCTGGGTCCAAGCTTATAAGGGTTGAGGAGATGAGAAGTGCTGTCATCTGTGCTGAGCATGGCAGGGAGTGGGGTCTGCTAAGACCCTGGGAGGGTCACAATTTTTGAACCAGCTCTGATTTCAGAAGTTGGTTTGACCGAACCAGGATGAACTTTTTCCAGCACAGTTTTGGCTACCCACAACCTCTGTTGGCTTAGTCCTGTATTCCTGATGCCAGTGCATTGCCCAATGATGTCAGTGGGTGTTTTTGGGTTTGCAAGGAATGCAGGAATGGGATCTCTGAAAAACAGAATCTGTATGTAGAAATGTTCTAAAACAGAAAGATATTTTGCAGAAGCTTGCCTGAAACATTTTAGCAAGAAAACTGGGCTCCTTCAGGCCCTTGGGTATTGTTTTTGTGAATTATCCTTGCAGGTAGCTTGCATTCTTCCACACTGTCATCAGATGCTTTTGTGAAATGCTTTTGAGAGCAAATAATTCAGGACACTCTTTCTGACCAAGACAGCATGCACCAATTGCCTGGATACCACTGAAGTTTGCGAGACTTCAGAATTCCTTTTCTGAATTATGCCTTGTCATTTCATTATAGATATTCCAATGGATCTTTTGTGGAGCTGATAACATCTCTCAAGTGTTGAAGACTAACTTTACTTGATTTTTGTCCTACAATTTAGCAGTATGCTATTGTACCTTCATAGGCCTTTGCTGGGCTTGATATTTTCATCAGTTGTTAAAGTGGAGTGGAGTCACAACACTTCTTCCAAGAGTATTTCCTGCCAGAGCTAGTAGTATGGCTGTCTTTAATATTTCTTCTCATTCTTGTCAAAGGAGTAGTCTTCCTTTCCTTTCTCCTGGTTTTACTCAATGGCATGTAAGGTCTGAGACAGGAATTTGGTCCTTTGCAGTAGATGTGTTACACATGGTATGAAGCAATGCCTTTGTCAATGGGTCTGTAATGGATTCTTTGATGAGTCTTACAATCCACAAGCACTTTCTATGCCCTTTGGCAAAGGATTGATTATAGTTTGATGCAGAGAATAGTATTACCTTTTATAATGTGATGCTCCCAAGTATTCAGGGATTCCTTATTAAATGTCTGACATGCTTAAAAAATTCACCAGGTTTATCCCCAGGTAGCTTTAGGATGAAAGCTTCTGAAATGTGTCAGCTAGTTAGATGTTAGTTTTTATGCTCAAGATGTGCTGGACACCAGAGAGTTCCTGCTGTAGCAGCGTGTTGAATCAATTTCCATGTAGCCTTCAGCCACTGCTGTGTGTTGGCTTTTGTCAGACTGTGACAACCCCAACTGTGTTGGGGTTTTCTTACCTTCTGAGAGAAATGTCATTGGCCTTTTCTGACCTTGCCTTGTGGTCACACATGAGATTTTTAAAGGTCTTTTGAAATTACTGGGCTTCTCCCTTGGTACGATAATATTGCAGAGTACTACTTCCTGGATTTTCCTGCTAGAATATAACAGTTTTTACAGTGGTAAAGTTTTAAATGGAGTTTGAAATACTTGGCATCAGGATAGAGGTTTTTGCATGCAATATATTAGTCAATGTGACTTACTAAACCCCTAAAAAGAGTGGCTTGTGCAAGAAACTGCATATTCCCTAGTAAATCATAGAAGTGTAGGAATGGGAGGGAGCTCAGGCAACCAGTCCATCTCTCTGTTTTGTGGCTGAGCCAAGGACTATTTTTGACAGTGATTTGTCTAACTTTTCCATAATGGACTCCAGTGATGAGGATTCCGTGACCAGCCTCGGTGAGCTGTTCCAGTGTATGGCTGTTTTTGTTAGTTATTTTGTCCTAATAGCTAACAAATCTTCTTTTACCACACGGTAAGCGGAACTATTCTTCTAACCTTGCTGAACCTGAAGAACAGTTGATCACTGTCATATTTATTACAGCATCTTGCATATTTGAAGACTTATGTCTTCCCTCAGTCTCTTTTCTAGACTAAACAAACCCAAATCTTTCAGCTTTTCTTCCTAGATTGTATATTCCAACCTGGTATGTGGATTTTTTTTGTTGTTCTTCTCTGGACTACTCAGATTGTCTGCATAAATCTTGAAACATATAGATCAAAATGGGACGTTATTTTTGATTTCAGGTATCACAAGTGCCAAAAGGTGTGGATTAGTTACCTCTTGTAGAAAACCATATTTGCAAGAGAATCATACTTCTAATGTTGTTTCCACATGGTTGTATTAAAGATTTTTCTACAGCTCTGTAGCTAACTTGCTTTTTTCTACTTTGTAATTGTTCATTTGAATTTCCTGCTGAAGTGCAGAACTTGTCTTTATTTCATCCCATCAGTTTCACAGCCAATGGTTAATTGACAACCCCTTCAACCTGTCCTGTGAAGGTCTTTCTACTTTTCACAGCCAGATGCCCTGCAAATTTGAAGTGTATCTTAATATTCCACCGTTCTTCTTCTAGCTGGGCTTTAGTCAATCTTTTCAAAACAAAGTGATAATAAAGTTTTTATCCAGGAATCATATGGTAGTGTATTTTGAAGAACTTTCTTCTACTGGTTTCCTGATGAAAATGCTGAAGGCATGTTGTGCAACTTGTGTCACAATCTTTCTAAACTTGAGATCCTATTTTCTGTTTCTCCCTTCACCTGTGGGCTATAAACATGGAACAAAATAGAATGGTCTGAGATGATTTATTTTTCATCTCCATTAGGAAGGTTGTCCAGAATACTTCCTGTGTCCCTGTTTCCCCAGCCCTTCCCTAGAGCCAGTAGTCACTTCTGGTTGGTCTGGTCTGAGTCACACCTGACAGTTTTATTAGTGCTCACGAACAGCATTGGGCAATGGCTGGATCACTGGCTGAAACTTGGCAGTATGTCTGTAATATCATGGATTTGGGCTTCTGGCAGGCAGGCAGCTGACACCCTGGGACACTGGTTTGACAATGGACGTCTCTGTTCATCTCAGAAATAATTGTAACAGAAAAAAAAATAATCTTGCTGTGATAGTCATCTACAAAGCAGATAAAAAAAGTAAAAAGAAAACATAGCAATTTACCTAGTGTCTGGTCTATTCACTAACAGGTTTCTCAACACTGAAATGGTTCCTCTTTTCTTCCCAAATTATTTAAGAGCAATAAACATACTGATCAGCTGACTTGTCCTCCAGTGGCTTTGAGAGAGTTTTTAAAGGGCTGCTTTATTTCCCCCCCTTCATTCCTGGCAAAATCACAAATATCTAACTGAACTCACATTACTTAAATAGAAACTAGTAGAAGAGATGGTTTTACAAGTAGTTCAGGGTCTGGTCTCAAATATGCACTAAGCTGCTGGTTCTCCTGGGTGAATTTCACCTTGAACAGAGATAAGAATTACACCTTGTTAGCTCAAAAAAGGTAACTTCTTGTTTTTTAGTTAATCTGGCTATAGAGTGAAGTGGAAAGACAGAAGGGGAATCTAAAGAGTGGTGACCTGATAGCTCAGTGGTTATTTATAGCAAAAGAGAATAATAATAAAATAAGATGAAAATATTTTCATTTTAGACTGTTATCCTAAAACAAATCACAACCAATCTGAACCAATAAATATTGGAGAGAAGTGTTTAAAAAGGAAAAAAATACTAATGAAAACATGGCTTTTTAAAATGTTTCTTCTAGAAGCATGCTGTGCCAGCTGCAGTAGTAAACATACCTCCTTTGATTCACTGAAGATGAAAACCACCCATATACTTGAGCTTAGATGGTTCCTATGGGTTTATAACTCTTTTGTATCTTTTGAGCACTCAGGAAAATACAGCACACAGATTTTTGAACTGTGATTCTGGCTACAGAGGCACAACACATTCTTTTCTGTTTTTAATAAGTCTCTCTTTGTGCAACAAATCCTTCTAAAATATTGTACCAGCAGTGCTAACCAATGGGGAGCAGCTAGAGGCTGGGGGGAGAGGAATTGCTTTGGCTGGACAGAGACTAAGGGATTTGTACACCCAAATTTCTATTGTTTTTAATAAGAATTTGGCTTCAAAAATCATAGCCCTCATATGTATTCAGTCTCTAAGAACTGGAGGTCTCTAACCATGCATTCCTGTCTTGCTGGATCCAATCCCCCACTGGCTGGTGCACCAGCTGGGGGAGGCAGGTGTGGCATTGCACACATCCCCTGGCAAGGCTCCTCCCTTGTCAGGTGCACATGGCTGCTTTTCTGGTTGAGAGCATCTACCATCTGCTGGCTGGAGATTACAGCTGGGGGAAGGAGGAACCCATATCCCACCAGCAGTGCAGGGGTTACTTAACAATCTTGAGAAGGTTTACTGTGTTATAATATGGATTGGTTTTTCTCATTCTGTCAGTAGCTTTTCAGAAGATTAGTGGAGACTTTATGAAAATGCAGGGTACTTGTGCATTCTATGTTCCATATACTCTGGTAAATTGTCATTCTGATTCTCCCATGCAAATAACTGAAGGAAATGGAAAAATAAACTTTAAAAAAATCCTTTTAATAAGATTGATTATCTCAGTTCCGATGGGAAACCTGAGTGAAAATGTGGAAGTATTAAATATATAACAAGGGGATGTTAACTTATTTTCTGAAGACCTCTATGATTATTGAGATCTTTGTGATTTAGGATTATTTACAGGAGGGCTAAGTGTTACTGTTATTTCCCTGTAGTCAGTTCATCAGTGGCTGATAAGTCAAGAATGTAATTTAGTAAGGAGTTTGCAGGCGAAGGGAATTTTTGCAATAATGTTTTAATTTTCACTACCTTTTCAAGTGTTTCTTTAATTTGTACAGAAGAGAACTAGCTATACAAGGACAGCATTCACTGCTACATATGCTGATTAAAAAATTGCAAAGGAATAGATTCTTGAGCAGAACTTCAGTGGTGGTGCAGTTAGTTTAACATACGTTCACTGTAAGTTTGTTAATGTGGAGGATGTCAGAAAAATCAGACACTTAAAAACCATGATCAAGGCATCAAGACAGTGGGACACATCATTTTGACACAGGAATTTTTATGGATTGCATGAGGCTGTCTGTACTCCAGAATTAGTTCCAGGCTGAATTGTAGTTCCATTCTGTATCTTCCTTCATGTTAGAAACCTGAGTAGTGAGTGGTTATTACAGTGAACTGTATTATGTGCACTGTTTAAGCACACTGAGTACAGTACATGATTGTGACTCTATTTTTAAGTACACTTCTCTTTTATGTGTTTTTATTTAGAATGGCTCTGTAGGTTAGTGTTGGACACAGCCTGTACACACAGTGCATATGGTTCTAGAGGGAAGTCAAATCATCTGCCAGTGCTGAGCATAAAGAAGAGGGGAACTGGTCTTCAAACTGTATGAAAAGAATGTATGAACAGGCATGATATTTTCACTTTCCTGCCATTACAGCTACTGCTTTTATCCCAAGAAAATAAATGATTTGTGCAGATAAGGTGATGGCTGAAATTCTCCATATGTTTCCACAGATATGCAGCTTTCTGGCAGAACAGCACAATTCTTTGTTCAGGCAACTGAATCACTAGAACTAGTGGGCTAGATTAATGTGAGGAATTATATTTAAATGCCTCTAGAGTGCTTAGGATATCTCCAGGTGTCACTGGCATTCCAGGTGTCACCTGCCTTCCCACCTACCTTCCCTCCCTCTGTGCCCATCCTTTCTGGGCTAGTTTCTGCTAGTGAACTACCCATAGAACCTGCCAGTCTGTTTCTGAGTTTGTGCCACCTGCCTGTGTCCTGACCACATCAATCCCTGTGAGGTTCAGCCCACATCTTAAAACTGGGGGAAATGTGTTCTCATCCTCTTTTCTGTCTTGCTTGTGGTTACAGAAAAAAAAGTGTGTAGAGAATATGTATAATTTCATCACAAAAAGGCCTGTTTTGTGGTGTTGAATCAAGCATTCCTTAGAGTTCTTACCTTTCAGTCAGGAGATGTTGAGATTTTTTGCCTGTTTGGGTGAATTAAAACATCTTTTTGCCAGGAGAATGATGTAACACAGTCCGGGGCTGGGGTTTTTGTACTTGGTGCCCTCCTGCTTATGTTCCTGCTGAATTTTCCCTATGCAGTATCTGGAGGGGTAAGAAAAAGAATGGTTTCTAGAAAATCTATCTTAGGATATTTACTATGAAGGAAGGAGAGGTAGGTCTATTCATTGAGACTAATAGGCATCTAGAAAGTGAAATAGTATTTTTTAAAAAGGAAGAAAATAAAAAGGTGTGTGTGTGTCTGGATGGTGGGCAGGACAGTGGGAACCTGCTGTGTCATCTTAGTGGCTGACTTTCTGCTGGAAGATGTAGGTTAAAAGTCTCTCAGCAGAGGAAACAGAAAACTGAGGCTGAGACTGAGCCATTTGTGAGTGTGTATCTGTGTGTGAGTGCGTGTGTGTGCAATCTTATACTGCACTTGTCTTTGTGTTTCCTACTGGCTGGTTTAAGCAGCTTCCTGCTTAGTTTGCTGGTGTCTGTGTATCCCATTTCAATGTGCCCAGAGGCCTCTGATTGATTTATGTGTTGCTGCCAGCTTGAGACAGCTAATGTGGTTATCACCTCTAGCTGTTTACCCCACCCTAAAGAGCTAAATAACTCGAGTGGTTCAGCAGCTGGTTTATGAACAGCTCAAATATCAGCTCAGGGAAAATGAGGGGGACACTTGGGCACAGTAACCTCACCAGCTGTCTGAGGCTGAGCCATCTCTTCCCGTTCATGTGAACCAGTGTTCCCTCACATGGCACAGGCCAGATACAAAGCAGTTCTGTGGCCAGGTGCCCTTTTGAATTTAGCTTAGATACACAAGAAATAAATTTTATAGTGCTGAATGTAGCCCTTCTAGTATAGCTCTTCTCAATTAAAGTGTCTAAACTCTGTGTATAATGAGGAGCCTCATTTGCAGATGCTCAATTGGGAAGCACTGTTAAGACTGGGAAAGCCCATTTGGAGTATACCTGGCAACGGGCGCCTCAGGAATGTCACTTGGAAAGGAAGACATCAGAGACTGGGATGCAATTACTCTAAGTGGAGAAACAGATACTCTTTTACAGTATAAAGCATTTCTAATGACTCAAATAGGCCAAGTGATAGGGCATCCTAACCTGTTCATTCCAGCCCCATTTTTGCAGTTGCCTCCAGCTCATACAGAAAAGGGCGAACTTCCCCTTAGGTACCCAAATAAAAGTTAATTTCTCTAAGTGCTCACCTACTCCCTAGTGGCTTTATTGCAGTGTGTATCTAGAGTCACTTGACTTAGGGTTCTCAGCTTAGTGTTATGATTTAGAGAGAGAAGAGAAATGCTCTGGGTCTCTGGGAAATGTCTAGCTGATACAAACTGTGTAATCAAATCTCTAGGAAAAGCTATTTTAAATTAGAATTTCCACAGTTGAGGAAAAACTTAGGTTTCCTTTTTCTCTCCAGGTTAGAATTACAAAGGTAGATACATATAAATAATGTTTTTCCTTGGAATTTTTATCTAGTTGTTTTTCATTTCTTTCTCTTTTTCTTGTTTACAGTCCCCATGCTTATGTAACAGCTCTCAAGAGGAAGCTGCTAACAAGCCCATCTGATTGTTTGTGCCAGCTGTTTTAGTGAAGGCATGCTGGGTGCAACTGAGCTCCACCTTCTTTTTTGAGGTATATTATATGAGTGACACCATAATATATAGTTCAGTCAGACTGACAGCTGCTTAACCTCTTGGTACTCTTTTCATTAATTCTTTCTTGGATCAGTTATTGTGTTTTGTCTGTCACAAAACTGGGTTGAAAACTGCTCTGGGCATGGAATGTGTCATTCATTTAAACAACATCAAGGCACACTGTTCATGTTTAATTATTACTTTAATGCAAGTGCTAAACTGTTTTCAGTTACATCTAACAAACATGTTTTCTGGGACTGGTTGCTGGCTGACCTCGAGTAAGGGCATGTTAGGCTAAGCCTTGAAATGCTGCATCAAGCTGTCATCTCAAATAGAAGTGATCTCATTCATCCTCCTGTGAACTATCATATAGATGAACCGATGGAAGCAGGATATATTAACTTCCCACCACAAAGGACATTGCAGTGTGCTGATTTATGATGAGCAAATTCTAGAGTAATCCTATTGATGATGCTTAAAAACATCTGTTCACAGTGTTGCAGTAGCTAAGCTAGCAATACTATGTAGTAGATGAAAGCCACCTGTTGATGAAATCTTTAAAAACTATATATAAATATTTCTGTTGGTGCTGTTGCATCAGTTCTTTTTCAGGTATCCATTATGGCATGACACATTCAGTTGGAAATGGTCAGAATATTTATAGGCCCAGTTCCAGCAGAACATGAGCATGTGACCAATGCTCTTGCTTTTAGTTGCTCAAAAAACCAGTTTGATGCAATGTTTAGAAGTGAATGTCATGCTAAGTTAACTTTAATGACAGAGAGAAAAAAAAACTAAGTAGAATTTTTTTCAGAATAAGGTACATGTAGAAAGCAAGGTCTAAGCTGTGCCTATTTGAGAAATCATTCTAAAAGATTGAAAAGAAACCACCACAATACCTAATGCCTTGGTAATGGTAGGATTTGCTGGGTTTTGACATGCTCCAAATAAATTACTTCTGAGCAATGGATTTTGGGACATCCATAATCACTTCATAGGGCTGACAAATTCCAATTTTAAACTAAGTCAGAGGGCACATCCACTTCAGTTGACCTACCATTCACCCTGATATCATCATTATTCTATCTCAGCAGTTGACTAGTATAATGACGGCACTCCTATAAAAATGCAGACCTGACTTAAAACTTCCTACAGGCATGATCCTAAGGCTTGAGAGACTTGTTTGTTTCTAAGTAACATCTGTTGAGAAAATCCATTATATCTGTCAGTGGATTTGTTTTGACATCTGAGACCAAACTGTCCCAGGTCCTCCTTTTTCTTTTCTTCCTTCCTACCTATTTTTCCAGTTTCTCCACTGAAATGATGCTTATCGCTATCCTTTCTTCCTGCCAGTGGCAGTGGGAGCAGCCAGCAGGGCTTGGCTTGACGAGTACCAAATGAAGCTTATATGTGCCAGGAATGTCTGCCTGTTTTAGTGACAGCCACTAGCTTACCAATTGTTGTACCAGACTCTTGAAAGAGAACTTGTAAGTGGGAATGACTGTGAAACCAGTTGTCTTTTGCTGCCCTTAATGTAGAACCATTAAGAGCTTTAAAATTTCAACTCAACTTTTGAGTTTGAAGAAAGCTCTCTTTGTAAATTTCCTGGCCCAGAGTGCTCTTACTTCATGCTCTTGCCACGGTACTCTGTTGGTTTGTCGTGGTTCGAAGGAATAAATCCTGTTTTAAATTTCCTTGGTTTCTTATAACAAAAGGCTCTGGAGGAAAGAAAATCTTTTAATCCTCCCAGCAATAACCTGACACGACCTTCTAAACAGACTATTAACTCAAAAATATTAGCAATATTTTGTAGCTGTCTTAAGAGGAGCTTACAATAGAGATGGACCAAATATTTAGAAGAATAATTATACTTGGTTCTGAGGAAATTAGTATCCATAACACAATTACACATTTAAAAAGGGCTAAATGTTAAAAACTATTTAAAAAGCCAGGCAGTAGGGTATTGTTCAGTAGCACTGGCAAAATACAGACAGTTTTCTGCATGGCCTTTCTAGGCTTGTGATTTCCTGACTGCCTTAGCACAAATTACTTGCATTCTCTGTGTTCTTTAGTTACTCCAATCTGTTTTTCCTTTCCTTCATAACTGCTTAGCTTTCAGAAGATGTTCAAAGCTTTTTTTTTAATATGCTCAATATGAGATACTTCTCAGAAGATCTACAGGAGGAGACAGTTTTCTGCAAACCTGGTCTCTCTGCTATGTCAGTGGGCTGCCAAGAGTTGCATGCAGCTTAAATATCAAATAGGTGTTTTGTAAAAATTGAATACCGTTGTACTAGTATAAGTACACAAACCTAATTACTTTGGAAAGAGACTTATGGCAGTAAAGAATCAAAAATGTAACAATTTAAAATTAGGCATCCAACACTATACTCTGGCTGGGGGCAGAGAGAGGCACTGTAGCATGGGATACATAGTAGAAAAATTTAGAGAAAAGTCAGTAGGAAAAGCTAGAGAAAAGAAATTCAAACTTGTTTTCTGTCTACTGGGTTTAAATACCTGAATTCAGAGATAAAGTAGGGGTTTCGAGCCTGAAGTTTTTTTGTTACTTTTATGCTTCTCAGGTATGCATTTTAGTGTGCAGCAAGTAGCAATTTTACATTCCCTCATAAAAATACTTGTTAAATCCTGCAGCCTTTAGTTAGTTGTTCTCCATTATGAATTTCTATTAAATATCTGATCTAAACCTAGTGAAGTCATTGAGAGTCTTTCGATTGCTTCAAGCACAAATTGTGAAATAGCAGCTAGAGCCCTGGAGGGACATGGGGGATATGATGCCCCACAGTGGGATGTACACAGGTATCCCCTGCTGCTATGTGCCAGCTGGTTGCCTTGGAGCTGGTAACAACCATGCTCTCTCTCCCTCTCTCTTGGAAAGTACTCCAAAGGTGGAGCTCCCATTTTTAATTCAGATTTGAACCCAGATGAGCAGTTCCAATGGAAGCATATGCTTGGTGCCAACTCCTCCTGGTGAGAGAATGTTTTTGGGCCAAGAAGTATAACACAGAATCACTAAAGTTGGAAGGGACCACTGGAGGTTGTCTCGTCCAACCTCCCTGCTCAAGCAGGGTGCCATGTAGCACATTATTTGGGATTGTGTCCAGACAGCTTTTGAATATCTCCAGAGAAGGAAACTCCCCACCCTCTCTGGTCAATCTGTCCAACACAGTAACAAAGTTCTTCCTTATGTTTGGGTGGAACCTTTTGTGCTTCATTTTCTGCCTGTTGCCTCTTGTCCTATTGCTTGGCACCACTGAGCAGAGCCTGCCTCCATCTTCTTGTATAGTACAGGGTGGATGGCAGTAATCATGGCAGGAGAAGTGTGGCAGGAACAGTCAGGTGTGAATTACCTGGGTCTTTGGTGCTCCACTTTTGCAGCCCAGGCCCTCTGTCATGGCAGAAGAGAACGGCTGGCACTCTGGAGGCTGGAGCAGCAGCTCCACTGGCTATGGTACTGCTGGCTCTAACACAGCGCTTCCCTGGTGTGGCAAGCACAGTGGCTGTAGTGTCCCTGGTCCCAACCACAATCAGTCCTCCATCAGCTATCACTTTTCCCCAAAAGCTTTCTGCTTTTCTTTGAGGGTTGTACTGCCATGTTCACTAGCCTCTGGAAACCCCTATCTGGACTGTGTTCTTGTGCTCCTGCACAGTTTTTTCTTCTTACAAGAAGTAGTTATTATAACAAGCAAAGTCCAACTCCTGCTTCTGTGTTTGACTCTGGGGGAGATCCCTTAGGCTGCGCCGCCCAGTTCCTCCTCCAACCCTGTCATGCTGATTCGTGCTTTAGCCTGTAGCTTCTATTGTTATATTTATTGCTAAACAAAAGGAGTATTTTCTTGCTCCCTCACTTAGACTGAGTAGAAGATAGTTATGTCCACCAGCTTCCATGAGTTTTTTGGCTGCTGGCTGCTCAGAAGGCTTGCTTGCTGAGCACCACCTCATCTCCAGCAAGGCAGGGTGCAAAAAGCCTGATGGCCTGGCAAATTCGGTAATTTTACCCAAGCCCATATGGATCTTATATTATTCATGGCTTCTGATGGGCTGCGTATTCCTCACTGATTTAGTGGTTGACTTGTGATGTTTTTCAATGAGTCAAATCTCTGTAATAGTGACACTACATCCATGTATGTGGTAAATGTGAAAGAAAACAGATGTCTATAAAAATCACTGAGTCTGATTTGGAACGATGAACAGTATTGTGATTAATCATAGCTGTACGTAGCTCGTGTGCAGTATTTTTACAGGATGGGATGGAAATTGCTTGTTTCTCACCTATATGACTTCTATCTTAATATTTCGACTCAGTCAAAGTTAAGTGTTGGACTATTTATTTGGGAAGAAATGGCACAATTACTACTGAGTTTTGAAACTTCTAGCACAGTCACGCAACCTTGAATTCACTTCAACATTGATTTTTTTTCTGGCAATATCTGCACTGTGCTCATATGTAAAAGGAAACAAACAGTAGCCAATGAGTAAGTGTCATCTACAAATGTGAAAAGAGAGTGTAGCAGTTGCTCCTCAATAGATTTCTCCCAGTATAATGTAAATGTTTTCAGTGTTGTTCTTATAGGTTGCCTCAGACTGAAGCTGAAACATTTGCTGAACTCTAGATTAAGGACAGAATCCTAATGCAGATTTAATCAGACACTTTGAAGCACAGAGTTACAAAATTCCTGAGATCAGAAAGCAAAGAATTTCGCAAAAATAAGTATCAGCCAAGTCCTATTCCTGTAAGACTGGAGGTTGAATAATGGAAGAGCAGTGGCAGAAAGTAATAGCTGAACACAGAAAAATGAAAGGTCTGACCCTATGAACTAGCTTTAAGGTCATGAACAGGATCTTACAAAATCAACACAAATTCATTACTGGAAGAAGCTAGAATAAAATCCTAAACACAGGGCAAGTGTGATGAGTCAGATCTGGTCAAGTGGTGTATACGTGCAAAATTCTGAATAAAAATAATCAAATTAACATGCAGTGAAGAGAGAATTTCCATAATGAAGCCTGTAGTTTCCTGAAGAGACTTCTCTAGATTGCTAGGCATGGTTTGGACAAGTCACAAGACAAAAGAACTCCTGGTTTTTTGCAAGGTTCTGTGTGCTCTGTAACAGGATTTTGGGAGATGTAGAGACAGTTTGCCGTGCAGACATATTCTTTTGTTGGATTACTTT
Source organism: Aleadryas rufinucha (assembly GCA_013397815.1). Taxonomy (NCBI): domain Eukaryota; kingdom Metazoa; phylum Chordata; class Aves; order Passeriformes; genus Aleadryas; species Aleadryas rufinucha. The sequence goes on along the minus strand of VZTH01017196.1, from coordinate 128,870 downwards.
CTTTGGTGTCAGGATTGAGGAACTCTCATATTCTGTGGAACCCTCTTAAAACCTTGTCCTCTGGCTTAAATAAAGAGTATAAAATGTTCTAAATGCAATAATGAAGGTCTGGGTTTTGTTTCACGGAAGTACATAAGATGTATGTTGGTAAATGGACACTGAGCATAGGTGTTAGATATCTTTCATTTTTTTTTACTACTTTTTGAAAGATGATATTTCTCAGAATAATATGAGAAGGCTTGGAACACTGATTTATTCCTGTTGGAAAATCATTCTGCAAATGACTCCAAATTGCAGTAATTTAGAAATCTTGAGGTTCTTTCTATATTTGGATTTGTACATTTGGCAAGCTTTAAGTACAAATATACGAATCTTTGGTAATTACTTTAATTCTTGAATAGAACTTTAACTGAACTAAATACATGAATGTACCTTACAGGGCTCAGGCTTTGTAAGACGTTTCTGCTAAATCGGCTTATGAATTTCCTTTTGATGAGCTTAATTGTTGACAGATTTTTCAAAAGCCAACAACAGCTTGCTTTGCTTGCTAGTATTCACATGAACTGGATAGTATTGTGAAGTCCTTTATGCAATTTGCATAATATTTTTCTTTTACTGTAAGATGAAGTGAAATCCTTTGTAGTGAACCTAACAATGTTAGACATTGTAAAGACATCAGTTCAAATAAAATTTAAAAATCAGGAATATTACCCTCCCAGCTTGTTCTTCAACATCTAAGAATAGGCATAGCTAGAAAAAATAGACTTTTTAAAAAAAATATTTTTCCCCCAGGCGACTATTTAGAAAAAGGTCCTAAATATGACATGTGATCTCTTAATGAAGATATTATGAAGATATTTCCCTAGTTTCTTCAACAGACCTGTAAATTGAATTTTCATTTGAGATCCCTCAAGTCAGAATGTATTATATATGTAAATCTATTCATTAAATCAACAAAACAAATAAGCCATTTTGTCCATCCATGTGAAACCGATAAATTCTATATCTTATCTACCCAGAAATTTTTTGTTGTTGGTGGTAATATTCTGGAATTTCTGCCTTTGAATTATTTGGTCTGGACGCATAGGTGGGAAGAGAATGATATATGAGCTAAGCAGTAGGATCTCTATCCATAATGGTGGTTGTGGATGTCTGAGTGAAGTGAAGCATGTAGAAGCCTCAAAAATAACTGACCCTGTTTTCCTCCAAACATTTCTGAAGAATTCTGTTCCGTTAATAATCCCCTAAAAGTAATAAAGACTGGGATCTGTGGATTCTAGCCAAATGAGGCCACATCCTACAGTCCTTGCTTTGTCTTACTGGAGTAAATTTCCCATGTACTCATGATAAGATGGGGACTAAGGACTGAGCAAGGGTGGCAGGATGGGAAATGGTTTGTCACCTCCGAGACTGCGTTTGCAGACTGCTGGAACCACAAATGAGCTCAGTGTTTAGCAAGATGGAGGATGCCAGCATGAAGCTTGCAAGTGCCAATTTTAATTAAAAACTGCATTTTCAACTGAAGTTCGTAGTTAACAATGGGTGGGAAAGTCTTCCCACCGTGTAAGCTTTCTGAATACTGTATTGACTGTCAAGATGGGCACAGCTTCTCCTTCCACAAAAGTCCTGCTACCATCATCTTCCCTGTCACCTCCCCCCACCAGAAGAAAAAGACTACATTGTTTGTGGAATGTCTCCTGGTTCATGTCCTGCATTTAGGCCAGAATAGACAGATTTTATTTTGTCCTCCCCATCCCCCTTCCTTCATTGTTAACAATGGAGTGAACACATGAGATTAACATGGCTCTTGACATGGCTCAGTTGTTTGCCATTTGGAAACTACCGATTCTTCAGTTGTATAATTGCAAGAGAAAAAAAAAAGTATAAAAAGATTCAGTCATTTTCTGTTTATTCCAAAGACAGGGAGAACAGAATACTAGGGGAGAGATGGGGGAAACCAACAACAAAAAACAAATTAGTTTAAGAACCAGCATGTTCCCCTTACTTTAAGGAACACAGTAAACATTTCAAAAGTGCATGCCAGCTCATTATCTAACCCAGTCTTCACTGACTTCATGAAAAACAGCAGCAGTTAAGCAATGTTTGCCAAAAGCAAATTTGGGTACATGCGTTGCTAAAAAAATGTGACATCCACTCTGCACAGGTTCCTTAATCTGCCACACAGGGACAAATCAACATTTCATCATTATCATTTNATGGCTCAGGTGTTTGCCATTTGGAAACTACCGATTCTTCAGTTGTATAATTGCAAGAGAAAAAAAAAAAGTATAAAAAGATTCAGTCATTTTCTGTTTATTCCAAAGACAGGGAGAACAGAATACTAGGGGAGAGATGGGGGAAACCAACAACAAAAAACAAATTAGTTTAAGAACCAGCATGTTCCCCTTACTTTAAGGAACACAGTAAACATTTCAAAAGTGCATGCCAGCTCATTATCTAACCCAGTCTTCACTGACTTCATGAAAAACAGCAGCAGTTAAGCAATGTTTGCCAAAAGCAAATTTGGGTACATGCGTTGCTAAAAAAATGTGACATCCACTCTGCACAGGTTCCTTAATCTGCCACACAGGGACAAATCAACATTTCATCATTATCGTTTCTCTCTGTTGTTTAGTCCTTTCATGGTTGCTCTTCTAGTCTGTTTTGATCATTGTTTATCCAAAACTGTGGTATGACGTATGATTTGAATTGTTAGCCAGAAACAAACCTCTGCAAGTATTTAAATATGCAGAGATATCTTTGGTTAATATAATCTCACATGTAATATCTGTTTACAAGTATCTTTCTTACAAATCTTATTGTTTAAAAAAATCTTAAATGGGTGTGGAATATTTATGAATTCCTTTTTTCAAGATTTAAGATTTGTCATTAATTCCATGTATTTCTTAAAACTAACTTTGTTTCCTGGTTCAGGAATAATAGGTATCTTTTCCAGTCAGTTTGGTGTGGCATTTACAGTTTGCAGTTACATTGTTAAAAATACTGTGACAAAGCATTTGAATATGCTGTATATTCAAGTATTGCCATTTATTGTGATAACGAATGATACAGCAAATTTCATTAGTTCTTCCTTAAAGATAAGCTACCCATTCCTTAGTAGATACATGCCTCTGTTTGTTCAAAATATACAAATTTGCAAATATTTTGAACCATATTGAACTTTGTTTCCTTTGGGAGTAGCTCTTACTCAAGAGAAAGGCAAGCATCTATTGAACAATTGTTACATTAAATAGCTTAAAGAAAAGTTCCCTTCAGAAACCATACAGGCTTTTCCCCAGAGTCCTCACATTTTCTGGTGTGCATATTTGAGTCCTTTGGGCATTGATTTCTTTCATCTTAAGTCTCTGCCTTCAAAATTATCAGGTCATTTTAGTAAGCTTTATTTTGCTTTGGAATCTCCATACTCTTCTGCCATATGTTTAAAATTCAGAGTTGCTGTGCAGCTCTGATCATTAATTATTCTATTCCATGTATAGTACATCATAGTCTTACCTTTTTATTGTTTACTTGTTTCTTAAATATAGAGTTTCTGATTTCTTTAATTTTTATTTTTTAAAACCAGAAACCCTCTGATTCCGAATTTCTTAATGAAATGGGGAATTCTGTTGGTAGAAAATAATGCCACTTGCTTATTTTTTTGAAACATTTATCTCATTTTCCCATGGGGAGAAAGAAAACAGCTGGTGAAATTAGGATTTCAAAATGGAAAAAAAAAAATTAAATAAACACCCATTTGACATTTTATCAAAGGCTGGAAAATGCTGGTAAAATTTATCTTTGCTAATTTCCCCCTTCTTTAAAAATCCCCCTTGTTATTGTTGATTTTGTAAATCCTCATGAGGTGACAGAATGCAGATCAGATTTTCTTCTTTTTTTTTTTTTTTCCCATTGTGGGGATGTATTTGTTTTTTTTTTTTAGGTAGTTACGTCCAAACCAGAGTATATCAATATGTTCCAATATTTATTTCAGGCTTTTCCTTGTGAAGCAAAGATTGCTTCACTCCCGTGGTGTGGTTACTTCAGTCAATGCAGTGCAATCTGGGAAGGACGCGGACATGGAAAATCAAGGTGTTACGCTTAGAAAGCAGTTTTTAAACAACAGGAGGAAGAACATTAGCCTTGTCAGTCAAAATAACTGAAGCTTAGCTATTAGCGTTCATGGGGGAAATGTATAAGAGTATAAGAGGAGCAATACACGATTGTACCAAAGGTCTCAGCACATCTTTCCTGATAGCAGCCAGCAGAAGGTGCTCATGGAGAAGCATAAGAAGCAGGGCAAGTAGAGAGTGATTCTTCCAGCTTCTGACACTCAGCAGTTTTGAGACTCCCTGTGCTGAAGTTGCATCTTAAGCATTGTTTTTATGAACCACTGAGTGCGGAAGCAACAATAGGAACAATGGATCACTGTTCAGCATCAGTGGCAACTGCACTTAGAAATAAGTTACAGTGCCACTTCAAAACGCTTAACATGGACAACAGAGACAGAAGAGCCAGGAAATTATGGTAGTGCTAAAGCCACACCCATGACCAGAGGCAACATCTCACAGCTCCTCCAAGTTGTGAGCTCCTTGGGAGCTGAGAATCCCTACCATGCAGAGAGGTAGGTGCCAAGCTCATCATTGTATAATGCAGCAACTTCTGCCCATGTGGTATCTTAATGGGATATGGTGTCTTGTTTTTCAGTGCAGGGGCTCCTGCCTGTGTGTTCCTGCTGAGATTTTTGTTTGGTGAGAGCTGGCTGACTTTGCCTCATTCCAAAACATGATGCCACCAGTCACCTGACCTCTTGAGGTTGACTTCTGCATTCTCTCGGAGTTACTGTCTCATTCTCTAGTTCCTGTTCAAGGATCTGCCTCATGTAGGATGAAAGCAATCCCATGTCCTTTCCTCTGGCAGGCCTCTTTGTGGCCTCCCCAATAAGTAGCTCTGTGTAAGACATCCGGCACAATGCTTGCCCTAATATGTGATCAGCTGTGTGTTTCTTTCCACAGTAAATCATTTGGAAAATGACACAGTCTGAAGAATAATGGAAATTCAGAATCTGGCTCCAAATTTCCTCATGAGCCCGTCTGCTCCCCTGCATCTGCAGAAAGGAACAGGTGGGTTGCTGCAAAGAGCTTGGCAAGCTCCTCCTCAGTGAGCCCCACTGTCAGCCGGTCTCTTGACTCTGCATGAGGCAGTGATTCCTGCTGAGTTCCTGCAAGTATTTTGCGTGCAGCACTTCTCCCTGCAAAGTGGTGACATGCTGGGACACAAAATAGAAGGTCCTGTCCTGGTGTGAGCCCTGCACAGAATGGGAGGGCAGTTGTGATGGATAGGAACTGAGCTGTATTGGTGCTGTGGGTAGTTCCTGCTGTGTTTTGGAGACAGCATGTGTACGTTTGAAGTTTACTTGGGGATGTGGGGTAATGAGCCAACACAGGTTTTTGAACAGTTCTTTGGGGCACAAATAGCCCCATTCATCGCAGCAGATGGCTCCGAGTGTAACCCAGCTGCTGGACCATTGTCATCTGCATGTGCAGCTCTTCCTTGTTCTACTTAATTTTGCTCTCACAAAGATGTTACTGAACCCCACATAAATTTTGCTTGGGTAAGGACTGTGTTAAATCATCAAAAAGTGCCAGGAGCTGAGACCAGATAAGAATGAATTGTAACAGTGTCCACAGTGATAACAAATGAAACGAATTTTTGCCTGTCACCTGTCTCCCTTTTCCTGAAATTGGGATGTTGTGAATGGCAGGCCTTGTTTCCTTTTGCAGTACAGTTATTTTTACTACATCCTTTATCTTTGTCTTTTGGAAAGAGCAAATAAAAATAAAGCTTTGCATCACATTTTTGCTTGAAGATAAACTGGAACATTTTAACAGAGTAACTTTAAATAACTGTTTACTTTTGCATTGATCAGGGCCAGTACTCAGGGCTGCAGCTACATGGCTAAACTCCCATACTTTTTTATAAGAATTTAGGGGTCAATGTTTTTGGAAGTGTGAGAAGGATGGCATTGATGCAAAGCAGTGGGTATGCTGCCCACTTTGCCTGAGAGAGCTGCAAGACTGAAAATACAAGTGATATAGGTCGGTCCCAGGGAAGTGGCAGGGCACAATCTGTGAATTACACTGATGTATGCAGTTACGTGAAGAGAGTTTTTCTGTATTTTTTTTATGCATAAACTTTTACTACCTGCTAAATTTAGATTCTTAGTCTCATTTCTGTGAAGTCAGAGCTGAACCACACCCTTCAAATGTGAAGAGCTGTTGCATTAAATCATTGTGCTTCTCAGAGGGCTCAGTCAAATGAGGACAAGATTGCAGGCAGGTGCGATTTCCTTTTAGAAAATTGATAGATGGTGTTTCTGCATTCTGTAATGTTTTGGTTTTAGTCTTTACAAAATACAGCTTGCATTCTATTATAACTAGTAACAAATCACACATCTGGAACAGAGAGGAATGTAGCTGAGCAATATATTATATTTATCTGCAATCTGGTTCAGATCCCCTGGTTCCTTTCAATTTTAACTGTGCAACAAATGTACTCCCAGTCTTCATTTTATCACTTGTTATAACGTTTAACAAAAGGTCATTGTGACCCAGAGGAAGCTTAAGAGGAAAGTGTTATGGTGGATCTTGGAAATGAAGTTTAACTATGATGATGGTGGGCATGAAGCCAAGCCCAGCTCTCCTGCGTGTATTTAATTTGTGCTCTTTATTTTTCCTTATGCCGGGCTGGATTCAATAATGGAGCCACATCTATGGAGGAGGCAGAAATGTTCAGTAATTAGTACATCTTTCTTCTCCAATGCCTTTTTCAAAAGAATACTTTAAATTGTTTACTTTTTCTGTGGTTGGATTGTTGAATTAATAACAAAAATGCAGCCGCTCTTGAAAAGAACAGTCTTCCAGTGAATGCCTAAAATATTTAATTCTGTGCTTAGTAACCACCATCTTGTCAAATCTGGTGACAAACTTTCTTTTAATGGGGATTTCCTTGCTCAGGTCACTAAATTCAACACCATAATATCCTTGTTTTTTTAATTTGTGATTTTATCTGTTTAGATTTTGCTTGCTTAAAGGCTGTCTGATTAGGCTGATGCAAAGGAAATTATTTTTTGTGGTTCAGAAATGCCAAAGCTATCCTGATTTCCAAAATATTCAGATATGAATAACTGCTCATATTATTAAAATTTATTAAAAATAATTTCAGATAGATTTGTGCTATGCTTTGCACTATTTTTGCAACAGTAGAGAACCTACCCATAAGGTAGGCATTTATGTATCTAGCCACATTTATAGCTGCTAGTGCTTCTGAGTACGAAACACTCAGAAGGTTCATTTCTAGGAAATTATTAGAGCTTTGGTGTATCACACAGTTCAGAAAAGCTTTCCCAAGTTTTTTTAAAGGGCAGTATCATGTCTTGCATGTTTTTTTCACATGCAGATGTTTTCCTGGCTGTGTAAGACACCATGGTGCTGTGATTATCAATTTGTTTGTGCTCAGATTTTACTAATTTATGGATTACTGTGCTGTTGCATTGATTATGATTTCTGTTTCCTCTGAGGAAGAAATAACCTGCACCACCTCAAAAGAGTGCATTCAAGAACATGGCATACATTAATTACATTGTGTTCAGTGAAAAATGTTGATGTTTTTTGAACATAATCAATTTTCTGCCTTTTCTCCAACTGCACTTAGAGCACTTTCTCTATTCTTCTGTTATTGTTCCTGTAGTGAAGCAATGTTTGTGAGAGGGGTTGGCACTCAGATGTATTTAATACATTCAGTTTTTTATACTGTGCCCATTTGGTGTGAATATCCTGCATTTGTGTGTTCTTTCATATTTGAAAAAATATATATGTTGATTACGGATTTTTTCCATGAGTTCTCTAGTGCTATAAATACCTGAGGGTTTGCATCTATGCAAGCTCAAAAGACAAGACCTAAAAAGTAAAACATACAAGCTCAGATGAGCTTAGGTGCTAATTAGCCAGTTTTAACTTTTTTTTTTTTTTGGCAAAGGTAGGAGTTACTTTTGCAAAGAAAGTCCTTCAGTGATTGTGTAGATCAAAGCATGTAATTTTTGTTCTCAATGTAAATATTCTTGTTTTGCTTCTAACTGCATCATATACATCTTCTTGCACAGGAAATACACATACTGCTGTTACTGATTTTGTCTTGTAGTGATATTTCAAATTGAAATTGTAGATTTCCACGTCTTTCTGTGATGATACTATTCCTATTAATGCACTTAGTTCTGGTCATTACTGTATATTCAGTCAATGGAATGCCAAAGTCCCTTTAAAAAGACATTAATCATATTAAAATTTGTTACCAGGCTGTTCACAACAGCTACAGGACATGTGTATCAAATCACAGTGTATTAGTAATACATTTTCAGTATGCTTTCATTTCCTACCTCCCTCCTACCATTGTGTGTTGAGCTACAAAAACAACTGTTGTCTCTAATCAAAGTAAGAAAAGAAAATGTAGTATTCATAGTTTCAGGATGCCATGAGCAATGAACAGTACATTTCCTGTGGTTCTGTGATTAGTTTGTAATAAAGTATATTACAAATGTAGCTCCAACATTGTCTCCAGTTAAAAAAAAAAAAAAGTATCAGGCCCTTTATTTGCCAGAATCACACTGAGTAAAAGTTTAACTATTGTGTCGAGGCTATCTTCTCATCAACGCAACAGGCAAACTGAAGTGAATTAGAGAACAAAGTACAAATGTGCTTGCAACTGCATTTCCGTAAGATAATTCACATTTCACTGTGTACTTATGGGATGCCACTGTGACACTTGGTTGATGTATACATGCTGAGTAGATAAGGGAGGGGGAATCATATTGTAGCTTACTTCCCTCATGGACTCATGGCCCTTTCCTCACATGTTACGAAATCCAAATCCAGCTAATTTCTGCCTGTTTTAAGCCTAATTACCCCTGTTTCAAGCAGTGCATACAATTAAAAATATTAGAATTTCACTTACCTGTGGGTGAACTGCCTTGTGTGTTGGCCATTCGGACCACGGTAGTCAAGGTGGCCATCTCACAGAAGTTACCTCTGGTCAACCAGCAAAGTTGTTGTGTAGTGAAGAGACTTTAGGGACAAAACTAGGCCCTGTTAAAGTCAATGATGATATTGCTGTTGACTCTCATGGCTTCAGAATTTGTAAAAATTATTTCAATATGTCCAAAGATTTGTTTTCTGAGAGCAATATGTGCAAATGGGTCTCTTCTCCAGTGGCACTGTGACCTGGGACTTGGGATGAGGGAGTTTGCAAAGGGCCAAGAGCAGCTCATTGAAAACTTCCCTTCTGGACTGTAGAAACCGACAGGCATTTCTGAAAATACCAGTAAGAAGATGAATCAGGTTATCTGGTATATCTTAGAAGTTCTGATTAAGTATTTAAGAATTTATCCCTAAATATGCCAATTCTTTTAACTAAATGACACATCACAATATTTATTTAGTAGTACAGTCACATTTTATTGTCTTGCATGATTCTGTGGAACAAAACCCTTTAAAAACTTGTAGGACGATCTAAATACCATCTTAAAAAAAATGTTATTATCATTTTAAATGTCAGAACAATTACAGGGAATTTTAATCTTATTAAGGAAATATATTTTTAAAATTAATTCTTTGCTTCTGCTCATTAAAACAGTATTAAAACATGGTGGAAACGTGTTTGTAGTTAGCTACCAGAGGACTTGGTGTCAGAAGAAATGTCACCCTGTCTTGTCCTTTTTAGGAAGGTGGCCTCTACCAGATGTAAGCACAGAAATGGCAATTGCCATTCACGTAAATGACTAGCAGGTTTATCCTGGCTTTCTCTGGGGCCATCTTCACTTTTGGCAAGAGGCAAAGAGCAGGACTATAAGAAAATAGTAGTTCTCATGGGAACAGTAAAAATATGTTGGTATTGTTTAATTCTTTCATAACATGCTAAATTAATTTATTTGTTGAGTCTTTTAAAGTACTATGCCATTGGGGAATGTGTTTTTCATATAGCAGTTTTACAAATACATTAAAGTTTTAGGGAGAACAGTCAATAAGTAAACACCGCTGGTTATCCACATGACACAAGGCTTGATTTTTTGCTGCTTTACATATTGTATAGTAATTGGCATCAGTGCAAAGTGATCTTATCTGTACATTTTGCAATCTTTTTGCACAGACGTAGACAACTGTAAAACATGCAGGATTGTGGAGTAGCGGATTCGTGCTGTTCATAAATTCTTGCAAAGCACCCTGTCATAATACTTATCGTTTGGTAGATGCTTTTGAATTGGTGGATACTTTTGACAGTTTTCATGTTTGGTTCAAAATGTATGGTTCAATTGTGTTTCTTCCAAGCCACTGTTTGGATTTGCTTGGGACTAGGCCATCAATTTTGAGAGACAAATTAAATTTAATCTTCAGTTAACTCATTGTTCAATTGGATTATTTTAGTAGGAGAACCTTATTATTTACGTTGAAGGGAAACCTATTCTCTGTTCAGTATACCACAGGTAAAACAGAATATCTCAGTTTTGTCCCCCATTGTTCTATTGATCATTCATAAAGCAATATCTTCAAAATGCCAATACTGCCAGAAAAACTAGCTTTACAACTGTTTGGAGAGATACAACACCAGAACCATGTATACTATAATTGGTTCTCTTCTGTTTATATGGAGCACTTTCTGATCTCTAAATCTGTACATGTTAAAGAGGAAAAAAAAAGCCAAACCAGATTTTTCCCAGATGGTTCACTATCTTTGCCCATTACCAGGAGCATCTTCTGTTTTCTACCATACATTCTGGCAGGTATTTTGAAGAGAGAAAAAGAACAGGAACAACTGAAATCCTCTGGAGCTGTCCAGTTTTTCCAGATACCCTCCATCTGTCCATTTATCATCTGTAAGACATTTCTGTGGCTTGCCATACCTATCTAAAGATAGAGAAAACCAGGGTATCAAACATTTTTATGAATACTGGAAATATCAGAGTTAACCTGTGGATCAGAAATACTTCATTTATTTGGAAACAGAAAGAAGTTGATGCTTGGACACAGATTGGCAGGTTTCCCTTAGAATCAATGGATCTCTGCCAATATATGCCTTGCTTCTCATTTGCAAAATCCCTCTTACTGAATCCACTGACTATTCTTTTCAGCAGGCTTCATATTTTTTATTTCTTTTTGGTATTGTCATGAAACAAATGTAGCAATAGTGAGAGTGATAGAATAGAAGTTATATATTTTACAGTGAAGGCAGAAGAACCTTATAAACTAACAGACTGAAGTTAGAAGGACCTATTCCTTATGCAAGGTTGAATTTAATTTCTGATTTTTTTTTCCAGACAATTAACATACTTATTTTCCTCTACCAGAGCTGATAACAAGTATGTTAGCCTGCATCTAGAAATTCCTGAGTGTATTAGCCACCAGCACAAGTCCATGGCCAGACCTGGGCTTTTTAATTTTTCACCCAAGTCTTTTCTAATACATTCTTGCTTGATCACCATCTTTCCTACTGTTCCAGCCTTTGACCTGGAAAGTCATATCCAATAGAAGCTTTCTTCTAAGTCATCACTTTCAGATCTTCATGCCTTTCTTTATAGAATTATCTAAGATCAGCCATTCTCCTTTATCCGCAATCATCCAGATGTCTCCTAACAAATGTGAACTATTTTGCTTTGGTTTTGTGGTCTTTTGTATTTTCAGCTTCACCTTCAGATATTATCTCCAAGGTGGCCTTCCAGTTTGCAACTGAAGCCAACCTTCATTTTTAGTTTTTTTTATTTCAAGCAATTACCTTTGTGCTTTTCTTTCTGCTGCTCCTAATGCTTGAGAAGAATTTCCTGTAACCAGCTACTAAACAAATATGTAGTCTTACTCTAGACCCTAAAACCTTTCTTTTTAGTTTTTGGGGTGGCTAAAGAAAATCTTAGCAAAAGCTAGATCCATAGTAATTGTTCCTTACAGGTTAGACTGCCTGGTGCTGTGTTGTTGCCTTTGGTATTTGTTTCTTACCCTTTCTATGCCCATAATGTAATTTCATTGGGGCAAGGTATGTATGTTTTGCTTACGTTACCACAGTGCCCAGCACAAGGGAATCTTCATCCTTAAGTAGTGGTACTAATCACAAAGCAAGGTTAGATAAGCCACAGCATGTTGGGAACATTCAAAGTGCCAGTCCTCACTGATTCTGGGCATGTGTCCTGCAGGACACATCAGCCTAGAGAAAACTCCAGTGAGCATCTGCTGCATCACCTTCTGTTGGAGGGACGACAGATAAGTATGTCACTGAATACTTGTATTATGTTGGCTGTCTTCAACACTAGGGTTTTAGGTCATATACAAAAAGAAGTTAAAAAGGACTGTGGAAGCACACTGACAAAATCTCACACAATAGAGTTGTGAGTTCTCTGAGAGACAGTTATCTGAACATCTGGGAAAGAATGGTAGTGGGATTACTCGCAACTTCAGCAGGAGCTGCTGGAGAAACCCTGCAAAAATATAGGTAAGTATTCAAAATATAAGAAAAATGGAGTACAATTAGGATTAGATAATCCTTAGCATGACTGGGGATCACTACCATTCAGCTGATGAAAAATATATGCTCTAAAAATAACAAAGCTAAGCTCAAGGTCAGGCTTTGATCAGGCTCAGGCTACCCAGAAAAATGTCCCCGTTTTAAAGATACAAGATGACAGTTTCACTCCATGTTTTCTCATTCTTTGCTGTAGAACCAAACTCCAGGTCTTTGTAATAGGAATGTTACCTGCAGATGAACTTTGTGTTTTTGTAAATAATAGATGCTTTTATGCCCAGATTTAGTGGTTTTTGCTACCCTGACAAATGTTCACCTGGGGATAAAACCTCTCTAATGGTAAGACCAAACTGATTCAGGAGCCTGAAATCCAAAGGCAGTACCACAAGAAATGTGGAGGTGAGATACTGAGAAGAGAAGCAATGGGCAAAGGATGCTGAGAGGAAGAAAGAAAAGATAGAAGACATAAGTTAGAAGCACTGATGAGTTGAGAAGTTGGTTTTCTGAAGCAAGGGAACTAAACAGGAACTTAAATACAGATGGCAAGATGTTACAGAAGATGGGAATGAGTGATAATGGGAGAGAGAAATGGGAAGAGCATGGTTCTTATTTTTCTTTTCTAAAATGTCTATTTCTAGCCTTTCAGTGCCATGACAATGAATTTCTGTTTTGGGTAAGCTGCTGCAAGTCAAACTCTTTCACTCAGTAAATCCTCATCTTTAGAGGAAAATGTCACTCTTTCCACAAACAGTCATAAAGTGTGTAATCAAGCTCTCAAGCAGTAGCCCACTTGAGATCATAACAACATGTATTCTTCTTCAGGAACATGAATCTTAAATTCACTGCTGGTATTTTCCCGTGGTCTGGAAAAGCAATGGCTAAAAGGAGACTTTGTTTTTTCAAACAGTGGAACAAAGGGTATGATGTTGCAGAGTAAAACACATTGCTTATATTCAAGAAACTTTAAAAATACTGTAAAATACAAAAGAAAACCACCCTTTCCTCAGGACTTGCAAAGCCTTTGCATTTGTTCTGGTTTATAACAGAGTCATAAAATTGTTTAGGTTGGAAGAAAACTTGAAGATCATTGAGCCCAAAAGTTAACCCAGCACTGCTAGGCTGATTGTCCCTAAGTACCATACCTACATGTCTTTTTAAATACTTCCAGGGATGGTGACTCCACCACTTCCCTGAGCACCCTGTTTCAATGCTTGACAACCCTTTCTGTGAAGAGATTTTTCCTAATATCCAATCTAATCCCCCACTGTTACAACTTGAGGCTATTTCCTCTTGTCCTATCTCTTTTACCTGGGAGAAGAGACTGATCCCACATCTGGCTACAGCTTCCTTTCAGGTAGTTGCAGATAGCAATAAAGTCCTTCCTAAATCTTCTTTTCTCCAGACTAAACACCCCCAGCTCCCTCAGCTTCTCCTCATCAGACTGGTGCTCCAGACCCTTCTCCAACTCCATTGCCCTTCTCTGGACAAGTTACAGCTCCTGCATGCCTTTCTTGCAATAAGGGATCCAAAACTAAGCATGGAATTTGAGATGTGGCCTCACCAGTGATGAGTAGGGGGGAGATGGTCACTGCATGGGTCCTGCTGGTCACACTACTGCTGATACAGGGCTGGATGTCTTTGGCCTTGGCCACCTGGGCTCACACTGGCTCGTGTTCAGCTGCTGCCAACCAGCACCCCCAGATCCTTTGCTGCTGGGGAGATTTCCAGCCACTCTGTCCCCAGCCTGTAGCACTGCAGGGGTTGTTGTGACCTAAGGGTAGGACCCAGAACTTGGCCTTGTTGACCCTCACACCATTGGCCTTGGGCCATCAATCCAGCCTGTCCAGATCCATCTGCAGAATCCTCCTGCCCTCCTTCAGATCACACTCCTGCCCAGCTTGGTGTCATCTGCAGACTGAGGGTGACCTTGGTCCCCTCATTGATAAAGTTATTAAGCAATGCTGGCACCAACACTGAGCCCTGGGGAGCACCACTGGTGACTAGGTGCACTGGATGTAAATCCAGTCACCACCACTCTCTGGGACCAGCCATCCGGTCAGTTTATTACCCAGTAAAGGCTATGCCAGTCCAAGCCATGGGCAGGCAGTTTCTCCAGGACAATCCTGTGGGAAACGATGTAAAAAGCTTTAGTAAAAGTCTAGGTAGAAAACATCCACAGCCTTCCCTCATCTACAAATGGGTCACTTTGTCATAGAAGAGATCAGGTTAGTCAAGCTTGTCAGCTTAAGTTCCTTTAATTTAATGCTCCTTTTATTTATTTTTACTCAGTTTTTATTAGAGCAATAAATTTTTCATGGGCTTAAGAAATAAACAAGTCTTAAACCAACTAATTCTTTCTAAACTGTTCTTCTTGACTTAGCTATGAGAAGCATGAGCAGTCCTTAGAATGCAGAGGGAAGCTAACACCCCTGCTGATTGTCAGTTTGTGATGTAGTGAGCATCAATTGAATTGGCCTGAATGACTTCTATGGTGGTGTTATAATTTAAACAGAAAATAGTCAAATACTTTAGAAGGGAAACCCAAGAAACTGTAAAATGCTTTATTAATGTCAAAACTTAGTCACTAGGAACCATCAACAACTCAGCTTTTCCCTTGTGGTATGTTGCTTGTCAGAACAGTGCAGACTGTCTCGAGCAAGTCTGAATCACAGGCAATCTGCACAACATGATAGGGAATTGACTGTCCCTATATTGGCTTTTGGGAAGGATGGATGTCTTAAAGGTTGTTTGTATCCAATGACATTGCAGTCAATGAGTCCAGGTAGGTCCCATGACTGAAGCAGGGGTATCTTGTAAGCTTCTTTTTTGTCTCCCTTTTATTTGGGGAGAACTTTGGGTTTGTTGAGATAATTGGGAAATAGAAGGGAGCAATCTCTATAACCTTGGGGATGTTGACAGGTAAGACTAGATTTTCTAGCAGTGTGCAGGAAGAAAAATGGCAGAGGGAAACATTTTCTCTCATCTCCTTCCCCTTGCCAAAACCCACCACCAAAACCAAGAAATACTGTGCACAGGCCAGGGACAATGTCACTGTTTATTTCAAGCTACTGTTAAGAAGCTGTTATTTATTTAAAACTTCAAACAAGATTGCAAAACCATGAGCATATAATCAGCAAAGGATGTTCTCTTTCTCCTTCCATAACATAAACCACAGTATGGCAAATTAGCAGAAGCCTGCAGCAATCAGAAAAATCCAAACCTTTGCTCTTTCTTCACAGAGGTTTTTAAGATAGAACTCATAAATATTGAAGCTACCCAGGACAGTGGATGAAGGAGTTCACAGTGTCACTGTCTGAACCTGGCTTTCCCTTGACTACCCCCATAAATCTTTTCAAGTTGGATGCAGAGAAGACTTGTGCATGCAGAAGATTCTTTCATTTTATTTAATGCCAGCCAATAGTGGGCAAAGTACTTATAATATGACAATGATAATTTACACATTCTCCTTCATAGTAGACATAGTACCTGTAACAGTAACCTAATTGCAAGTGTAAGGAAAGAAGGAAGGAAAAAGTACTGTATTTTGTCCCCTCATCCTGTTTATCTTGTACATTCATATGCATTTCGGGTAGAATTCCATCTTGGAAATGATACCTCTGTAATAGGCTAGAAAAGAAACTGGTGGAGGAGTCGAGGTCCTGTAGGACTTCAGTATCAGTTTGGGAAGACAGGTGAAATGTCATTCTCACTTTAACAGTCCTACTGGTTAGAGCCTTTAGACTTTAGTGATGAAGAAGGGAAAATGCCATTTGGTTTAAATAGGCGGTCTCTCTGTATGCCCTTTGGTGTTAGTTTCCCTTGTTTAGTGTGTGGGTATCATACATGACAATGGGAAAGAGAGAAATACTTTAGTCAAACAAACAAGCAACTCCTCCCTCTCTCCCTCTCAAAAAAAAAA
>VZTH01017196.1:0-112354 GCA_013397815.1 Aleadryas rufinucha | reverse complement strand
AAAAAAAAAAAAAAAAAAAGAAACGGTGGTTGTAAAACCACAAAAATTGGCATTGAGGCTCCAAGGCAAGTGTAAGCCTTGGAATTTCTTTTCGCTCTTAAAAAAAATAGTCCAAACCAAAAAAACCCAAAGCACATCAACTCTCTTTCCATGGAATCCAGCTTAATGATGGTCCCCCTACTCCCCTCCTTTTTTTAGGAAGATGTGAAAGAATTTATTTTAAGCTTTGGCATAAGTCTTTGCTGATTTATGTTCTATAAAGCATGTTGATTTTTTTTTGCTCTTTGATTTTACTTAGAAATTTAAGAAATGCCAAGTCTGCTCTGTTACGGTTTTCCCGGTGATTTCCTGGATATCTCAGAGGATAGGTATTCATTTCTTTGTCAAAAGAACAGCAGGAATGAAAATGTGGATTCTTTAACAAAGAAAATCTTAATCAAAGCCTGTGTTAGTTGCTGAAAAAATAAAGTGATTTAAAACAAAAAGAAGAAACAAAGACTTTAGAATAGTCTCACTTTTGAAAGAAACGAATAATTTATTTTCAGCAGTTGTTTAGTTTTCACTCTCTTGACTTTGTAATATGATGTGGTCAATCATGAGAGTCATTGACAGCAGAATTTCTAATACAAAGGGAGAAAAGTAGGGGGAAAGAAAAACATACACAGAGGGCTAATATTTAGAGGGGCTGTTCTTTGTGCTTCCAGGTCTACATGGAACACACCTGGTGACCCTTTTGCACTTCAGTTCCTTGTTAGGTGAAGTATGGCTGAGAACACTTATGCTATTTTTTGTCAAAGTGCACTGAAATACAAAGATAAAAAATTCTTTGTGTTGGAAAAGTGGTATTTGATTCTGATTTTGTGTGACACAACCCTATTAGCCCTTGTTGGCACTTGAAGTGTACATAGTAAACAAGCTATATTAACGGGAAAAAGCAAATCTGATTATTTAAAATGGTGTTCATTAGATAATTTGGTTTGATTGTAGTGAATAAAATAAAAAAAATTAGATTCCTTGTATCTTGTCCTTTTGAAGCATCTTATTCTTGCAGGTTATCTAAGGCGTGGAATATAAAAAAATGACATTTTCAGTTGCACCTCTGGGGAAGAGGACATCAGTGAACAGTTTTAGAAATCTTGGCTGATAATCAGTTGTGGATGAGAGTGGGCATGGTAGGAGGGATAATGCAGGGAAAAGTGTATTTCTGACTACTGACGATACTGGTTTTTCAGTGTGAGCTGATGAGAATCTGAAAACATTGAATGGGGCAACAGTCACCACTGGAGGCCAAACAACAAAATGATCCCTCATAAAATGTGATGATTCAACTGCATGGATGCTCTCTAATGACATGGGTCTTTAGTACAAGTGTCTCAAAGAGACTGATTTCAAACTAATTACAGGACAACTACCATGTAATTAATGCCTCAGGAATCCAAAACTCATTGTCTAGTGTCTGAGACCAAAGGTTAATTATAAGCACAGCAGACATTAAGGCGACTGCTGCTATATGGTTTTATGATCTTTATTAAGATTAAAAAAATCGAATCTATTGCGATTAAAAATGTCAAAAGAGATCTTGAACTCTTTCTTCCCTTCTGCCTCTGAAACTGGAATGGGTGCTGATTTATAAACACAGATGGATTAAACTGAATGGTGAAATGACAGACATTCCAGCTGACCCCTGTGCTCTACTTTTCCCGTGGAATTTGTTGTCCATCTGGACATTAGAAATGGCCAAAGTGTGTAGGTAGCTTCTTCTGAGGAGCCAAAGGTCATTGGTGAACCAAGGGGTCAGAAATTTCCCCTAATTTAGTAGTTACCTAATTGTAGATAACTACAGTTGAGGAGCTGCTTCCTGGAAAATTTGAGCATCTCTGCCACTATGGGCAGCCACTGATTTAAAAACAAGGTGGGTAGAAAGGAGCAGCAGTAACAGGGGATTTCTCCCATCCTGCTATGACTCACCATCATCCAGGGATCAACGGTCACTGACTGTCTTGTTTACATATTCCCCAGGAGCCCAAGTGTTGTCTTATGTACATGCACCTTAATATGGACAAGACAAAGCATCTCAATATCTAAATCACATACTAACCTGAAAGGGATCTAGCAATACAGTATCCCTCTGCTTATGTCTTCACATGTTAGTATAGAATATAAAAAAGTAATCAGTTCTGTATGTGGATGGGAACTTAATACCTGGTAACTGTAAACAGCAAATAAATGTGTTTTGTATGGACTTGCTGAGATTCTCTTTTTCATTCCAAGTTGAAGCACAGCAAGTCCATTAGTTCAAGCTTACATTTTTCTCCCCTTTCCCCATGTCTCTTTGGTATGCTTAACAGTGAAATCTTGACATGGTTGAGATGAATATGGTTGGGTTTTGTTCACCACTTTTTGGGGGATAGGGAAGAATGTTTTGCTAGTTTCAAAAGATAAAACCAAACATGTTGAAGCAACATATTTTGAAATAAATTAGTTGGTGTTTCACTTATGTCAGAAAACATGTAAGAAGTTGTTTAAATTAAAGAGGTAGATGATATATCAGTGTGGGAAAGGGCAAAGCTGGCAGGTTTATGAATTTCAGGATGGATTTAATCTGTAAGGGATATTCACATGCTGAGACATTCAATAATTTCACAAAAAAAAAAAAGAGTGGCAGCTGCTGACTTATTTCTAAAGGTCACCTCAAGGGGTTTCACTCAGTCTGAAGATTGAGATACTTGAGCAGAATGAGGGAAAATGCTTTGGTTCCCTTTTATCTAATGAGGTGAAGTCCCACATCTTCCACTGAATGAGTTATACCTGGCCTCTAGGCTGTCATTTAGTCTTGGTTTGTGTGGCAGAGTATTCTCCACCTCACTCCATGAAGCTTTGCCGCTGGGTGGGCAGTAGTTGACTGCTACTTTGCATTGTTTCACTGTTCACTTGAGCATGTAAGTGAAGAAGGGCTCCGATTACACAGAGAGATGTGTTTCTTATCTCTGCTCCCAGGATATACTGTGCATTTTCCATGAAGTGCTGCTTGATAGAGTAAAGGAAAAGTCCTGGTAAAAGAGGAAAAGAGATGCCTCCTTACAAGTAAAGCTACTGATCTGTTGGGCTTCAGTTCTTGATGTCTGTTTTGGGCCCAGAGCTTCTTGACTGTGCTTCAGGGGCTGAGCATACATGTAAGTAGGAACCTTTCTTTGGAGATGTGGTTTTGAGTTCCCTTGAGCTAAGAGAAGAAATGAGATCCTTTACTGCCTGGGCAATTACTGGATGATTATATGAAGACAGGAACCCATCTGCTTTCCTAACCTGATTTTAATAGGAAACCTTTAACCATGGATTTTTTTTTTTTTTTCAGAGATAGATATGTAACATGAGTCGAGGCTTCTGGGCTCCAGAGACTCTGTAAATGAAACTGCTGCCCTGAATAATCAGGATTTAACTCAGAGCCCTCATCTAGGCCACTTCTAGGTGGTTGCCTAGATGTTGCCATCAGCTGCTTGCATGGTATATTGGCTGATTTGGATTAAATTCTGAGGCATGAACTTATCCTCTGAATTGAACAGAGAGCCTGAGAGTCCATTTCCTTTTTGAATTTTCCCATGGGATCTGAGATACTGAAAGATAAGTGTTATAGTGCCTAGCACTGAATTGGCTAAGTCCCCTACTGGATCTTGCCCAATTTAGGTACAATGTATATTAATGTACTTTACTTTTGAAGCATGGCTGATAATTTTATGCACATTTTTAAAAAGAAAAAGGTCTTAGTAATCCATATGTTAGCAAGAGACTTATTCTGTATAAGATTCCTGAAGGATTATGCTGCAGAACAAGCAAGAGGACCCCATTAAACTGCCAAAATGATCATATTGTGAAACATTACTATGCAGATATATAAAAGTAAAAAACTCAGAGGAAATCGACAAAGCACAACTGTTATTGGCATTATTCCTGGGATTTTTTTTTCTTGCCTTCCTCATAAAAAAATGTGAAAGAAGGACGAGTAACTTACCAGATTCACTGGTATGGTCTGGGAAATCTTTATGCTGAGAATTATAGCCTCAGGAGCATGTAAGTGAATCCTCTTCATACACACATTCAAGCTGTATGAATTGCTGTCTGGAGATCTGTGTTATCTTGTTTTGCACCTCCTATTTTCCTCCCTATCCCTAGAAAAAGCAGGTAAGTTACGAATATTAGTAATTCATGTACTAATATAAATGACTTCACAGAAAGAACAGGGTAATTTTGCAGTTGTGATACCCCTAGTGGAAATAATTATCTCCAGTTTAAACATTATAAATCGGCATTTAAAGAGGTGCATGTTAAAGTAGACTTTTCTGTTTAGGGCCAAGTCTGCTTTCTCTCAGGAGTTAGTGCCTGAATGATAGGTTTTCTTGCTACTGCTTTTCTTCATTGGTCATGTATTACTTCTTCCCAGCTTGCCTCCTGCTGAAATAATTGTGGTGCTAATAACAATGTGTGGGGAAATGACCAGATGTGCTAGTTTTTTTAGACAATTATACCAGTTTTTCCAATTTTCCAGACATTTTTTCATTTCTTTATTAACTCACCGGTGCCAGGAATTGGATTTTTCCAGTACATAAATCCTAATTAGCACGCCAGAGAATTGAGTGCTCCATTTTACTCCTGATGTGTCATTTCCCCTCTGTTCTTGGTTAATTGGCCTTTTAAAAAGCCAGCTCTTGTGTTTTTAAGAGCAAAAAAAGAAATACGGGAGTATTTTGGGACAGAAATCAAAATCTGGTAAAGGAACAAAAAATTAAAAGAAGGAGTATTTGGGATCAGGGCCTTCTGGTAGCTGTGGGATTGCAGGGCATGGAGACCTGCAGAGTGGCTAAGCTGCTTGAGGTTCAGCTACGTCTTCCTGGCACCAGGGTGACTGAACCCCATCCTGCTGTGCCCGTGCTGCTCTCTGCTTGCCATGGGCATGGAGTGATTTTATTAAATGGTGCTGGCCCTACGGAGCATCTAGAGACTGATTCTGTAGAGCAAAGGCAGTGTTTGGTGCACTGCTGATGTGAGTTGCTCTTACAGGCTTTCCTTGCAGCCTCCTTTTCTTCTTATCAAAGACCAGAAATAGAACGGAGTGGGAGGAGGAGGTGGAGGCTTGTCAGAAGCGAGGGCATCCTCAGATTTTGAGTTTAAGGACTCTTTCAGCCTTAGTATGTGCTTAGGGATGCCCTGAGCCTGTGGGAGGGGTTGGTGGAGGGTTGTCAGGGCAGGAGGAGTGGTTGTGAGTCTCAGGGAGGATGAAGCACTACGTCAGGAGAAGGGAGAAGGGAATGGTACTCAAAGGTGCTTTTCTGGATAGATAGGATTACAGGGAACTGAAGAGGTTTATGAGGTTCTGAGATCCACCTCAGAAGGAGGAAGAAGGAAGTTATTCCATTTATGAGTGAGTTAAAAAAGTTTGTATGTTCCTGTTGGCATCGAACATTTCAGTTTGAGGCTAAAAAGATTCACTCCAAAAGAGCTGATGTCAAAGTGGAGGTTCTTGCCACCTTGTACTGGACAGTTTGAATCCTGGGAGGGAAAAGGGGAGAGTGTGAGTAGAAGGTGGTGTCTTTTTTAGCTTCTACCAGGGTGCTATAAAGGACAGAGGGAAGGGAAGCTAGCCTGATAAATGCAGTTCCACAACTTAGATGGCAGTTGGTAAGAAGGGAAATAAATAGCAAAACTTTGTCAGCTAGGAAGGGGTAATGCAGTTCAGATCTTGCCCCATCTCCATAAAGGTCTGTCCAAAATTTGGATCTTTTGAGGTTCAGAAAAAGATGATTAATTATTTTTTTTTCCTTTTTTTTTTTTTCCCTGTGCTAATGCATTAATTGGTTCCAGGCAGACAGGGAGCAGCAGAGCCAAGATATTGCAAGCAAGGCTGCAGTCCAGGTAATTCAAGGGCTGTCAGGAGACTGAGAAGCACCAGAGGTCATGATGAAACCTGGAGTCTTTCATTTTCCAAAATGTTTCATAGGTCCAAGAGGTCTGAACAGTGTCATGTTTTTGGGTGCTCAAATAGAAAGAAAGAAAGAAAAGAAGGGAAATGTCAGAGCACTTTGGAGTTATTCCAGCACTGCTGTGCTGCCCTTAAAGGGAACCTCAGGAAATTGTCTCCTGACCCTGGGGACCATATTTCTGTCTCCTGAGATCGTCTTTCCAGCTGGACAAGATCAGTCCTTAGCACTGCATACTGTGCTCCCTGACCTGAGACACAAGCATTACCTTTGCTTATGACCCAGTTGAGTGCTGGTGTTCCTGGCTGTGGGTGCCTTTCCCCACTAGCCAAAGCTTGGGCCTGTTATTTATTTACTACCCACTTGGGTTATTGCTGTTTTAAAATATGTCGTTGCAGAATTCATGCCTAACAGGTGCTCTCCCCTTTTAGCTGTCCCACTTGGTATATTCTCCTAGTGTGGGTGCTGGGAGAAAAACAGCACAACAGCCTTTGGGGGGCTGCATCGCCAAATCCTGCCCTTCTAGCCAGCAACAGCACAGTGTCACCAAACCACAAGGGCTTTTATATGAGGCTTTTATCTGAAGGAAGTAAAAAAGCATGCTGGTTTTAGCCATATTAATTTCTCTTTTTTATTAGCTTTTAGGGAATGAGCAGCAGTTCAGTGAGTTGTGTTTGTAACAAATACAGGTTATGAAATAAATGTATTTCATTATTTGCTCATTTTGCAATGAAAGACTCTCCGAATCTGCCTCCTAAATGGTTTAACTCAACATTAGAAATGATGCTGCCAAATACCAACTGATTCAATAGATGATGAGTTTCCAATTCCTCTTTTACATGGGGAATGTGATATAGAACAATGACCTCAATTTTCAGCTGTGTCCTCAGATTGACGTCCTTTTTGGCTGTCTCTTTTTCTTTTTCAATATCTTATAATAGTTTTTCAAGTCCTGAGGGTCTTATGGAGGCACTAATATTTAATAATTAGACACTATTTCTGTGATGGGTCTTCTAGTGGCATCTTTTACAACTAAAGAGTATTTAATAGAATGTAATTAGAAGCTCTGATCCTTAGACCTTGACCTGTCTAGACCTTGTATACAACTAAGTGACTTGACAGCCCTTAACACTCATTAGGAGTTATCTGCACCCCACTTTACAAAGCTATGTGAGGAAGCTGTTTAGATTTAGCCTCAAGCCACCTGCTTAGTAATCTGTTGCTGTGCACTCAGTTGATCCCGGTGTCCTTACGGTAACTGGAAAGCTACCAATGGTTTCATTTTAAAGCAAATATTCTAATTCAGGAAGCATAGGATGGAAACCTGGTTACATCTGACAACGTGAGATCTTCAGAAAGCATGTAAATAGGAGAGATTGTTTCAATGCTATGGAGAAGCTTTTGCATTTTAAAATGAAAGAGAAACATCCAAAGATAGCTAAGGAAGTGAGCAAATTATGTTTTGATACAGTATATTCAGCTAGGATATATTTATTAAGGCTCTTTTTACAGGTAATGTATTTGTCTTCTTATTTCTGAAAGCCACTTATATCTTTAAAGTAAATTAACTCTTTTTATTACTGGATTTAAAAACAAAAATTAAAAAAAGTGTATATATGCATTTCTGAGAAATGGTCTATTTGGCATGCTGCCAGGAAACACAGGGAGCAGGTTTCTTTCTTCTCCATTAATTTCTGAATGAATATGTGCCTATATTGTCAAATAGTCTTAAATATCATTCACCTAGTCCATATACCTATTCTGTTTCTTTCTACTTTTCCCCACTTTAGTTTCATTCTAATTGTTGTCTGAATTTTTACTCAGACTTTGGAGTCCATTGCCATTCCACGTGTCTAGGGGTTTTTAAAAGATAAATGCGACAAATCATGTAACAAAGGGAAGGAAAAATAAAATTCTTAGGTTTTCTTTGATAAATTTTCAGTGGCTTAGGAAAAGGATCCAAATACATTCGTAATACATTTGATCTTGATCCTTTCTGGAAATGATTATACGTAACCAAATGCATCCATATGTAGAAGACAGATTTTTTTAAAAAAAGTGTCCAAATGATCTTGTTAATGCTGATATAACATTTCAATTATTTGTCTTTTGAACAGGGTTCTGTTTTGAGATGTTAGTTGAAAATAGAGGAAATGAAGTGTTGATGTAGTAAGGAATAATTTACTGTGTCTGTAGAGTTCTAAAGAAAAACATCTGGATCAATTTGTTTACAATGTCCCTGTAGATAAAAAGCACTATCTCACCGAAGGATCAGTTTGTGCCCTTTCCGAAGAATCATTTAAAAAAAAAAAAGAGGAGGATTTGCTATCATCATACACAGAAAGCTCTTGGGAATTTGTTAGCAGGGACTCCAAAAAAAGTTTGAAATCCTGTTTCATATGAGATCAGCTAGTTGCTGAAAATGTAGTGTGGTTTTGTGATCTTAATTTAGTCTGGCCTTCCCTGTTTCTCTGCTTCCCCCACACCCTTCATCTTAAAAAGTAATATATTTTAGAAGCTGAAAGCAAGTACAGCATGTTAGAGGTATGGCAGAACTGAATGTGGAATAGAGATAAAACCTTTGGTTTCATATGGACGTTAACATCCTATGATAATTGAAGCTTTTTGAAGGTCCATCTCTTGGTGGTATTGAATTTAGTGGGCGGTAACCCCTGACTTAGAGAAAGACATAAATAGTTTGAACTTGTGTTTGAAACGTTCTTTATCAGAAGAGCAAAACAAGAACTTTTATGTATTCACCTGGAATACATAAGCAACCTGGGAGAGCATAAAATGCCCTTTTTTGATATTGCTCCCGCTATTGAAAGGTATTTTTGGTTCCTCCTTTAACAAATGTAGCCACAGCAATTAGTATCACATTAGTGAAGCTTGCAATGACTTTACCAATAGGTTAAATTACAATGGTAGTTTTATTTAGAATGTTGGTATAGTCTCTGCATGGGTCTATAGATGTTCTGCAGAGTCTTTGAAAGTCTTTTGTTATATTTAGTACAAGCAGCAGTTTAGCTATGTTAGCAGTTAGTGCTGGAGGTCTGTACCAAATACTCTGTGTTTTCAAGAGCTGCTTCATGCACTTCCCTGATTTATTTTTTTTTTCAGATGTTTTCTTCATTTACAGGAATTTTCATGGAAAGTGAGGCTGAGCCACGACAGATGAAGACTTAACGGATATTTTCCCCTAAGAGGACATTTTGTACAGATCTTGTATGTTACCTTGAATTTTTTTTTCTTTTCCAAGTTTACCTTTCATGAATCTTTTTAGTTAAAACCCTGATCCAAAATACTAACACTGAAATTTAATTTTATGGTTAGAGATTTGACATGCTCACCTACTTCTGTTGCTTTCTTGAAAAGGTCAGAAACATGGGCTGATAATGTCTACATAGCCATCCTTTTTCAGCTCCAAGGGGCATGTCTCTACTACTACTTACCTCTTTTCTGCTCTTGAGAGAAGCAAAACCTCCATCTCTACTGGGAGATGTTACCCTTGGAATGTCAAGGGAATGAAACAGCCGTGTAGAAGAAGAATGGCCCTGGGACAGAACATGGGTTTCATTCCATCCTAAGTTTGGTCATGAATCTGAAGGTTGTGGTTCAGACAAACTTCAGAGCCATTTAAATTCAATTGCAGCTCAGCATCGGCATCCACAAAGCCCAGCTGAGAGTCCCGTTGTTGTTGACAGTATACTGAGCTCATGAAAACAAACAGGATCATTGTATAAATCAAAAGAAGATGAAAGTAGAACCCACATCTTCCAGCTTGAATACTAAAAGTCTGCCAGGAGGAATAAAAGATACTTCCTGTAAGGGTGATTAGTTGCAAACCTTTAGAGTTTTCTTATTTTACATGGTAAAGAGAAGGGGAGAATGGCCTTATTAAGCCCTATGTATATGGATGCTTTCTCATTCCAACAGGTTTATTTAATATTAGCAAACTGTCCTTACTATTTTAATTCATTTCGTGACACCAGCCCTGGAAAATGATGCTGGTTATCTCCATC
This sequence comes from Aleadryas rufinucha, assembly GCA_013397815.1. Lineage (NCBI taxonomy): Eukaryota > Metazoa > Chordata > Aves > Passeriformes > Aleadryas > Aleadryas rufinucha. Next base: position 102,363 of record VZTH01017196.1, on the reverse strand, counting down.
TTGGGATTCTGAAAGGATGAAAGAGAGTGTTTTTGTTTCCCAAGAAAACACAGCAAAGTCATTATACTTGCCTGGACTAGATGTCCTGCTGTTTCTAGATCATGCAGTATTTATTTAATCCAGTGCTCTCTTGCAGAACGGGTGTGTTTTCATGTAGATGCTGAGTAATCTCTCAGTATTGTGGAGGACGTTGCAAAGAGTTTTGTGCAGTGTTTGTGTCTCTTGGTGTGGACAAGCAAAGTGTGTGCATATAACTGGTTAATTAGGTGTCTGTATACATTTGTTGATAGCAGTTAAGCAATAGATTCTATGATCTATGAACAGTAGGGTCTCAGAACGCACTACATGTATATTTTTTTATAGAGTGGTTTAAGTACTCAAACCAGTGTTTTAGGTTTACTTTGCAGATGTGTTTTCTTTCATAGTTCATTTAAAACCAGAAAAACAATTTAATATGTTCTTTGTTTTGTTGTTTAGTGAAATAATCTCATGTTCTTTTGGTAATTGCTGGAGAAATTAATGGAGTTTTTGGAAAAGGTTTTATGATATGTAAGAATTTAGAGTGAGATCCAAAAAAGCACTTAGGTGCATAAAGAAAAACTTAGGCAGAATCTAGATACCCAAATCCAAGGGAGTGATTCAAATGCTCTGTGCAGAGACCCAGAGACTGCACTGCTGAGGCTTCTTATGTTGCTAAGACCCCCATGTTCTGCTGATGCACGTGCTCCAGAGTTGTCTCTGTAGCACAGAGGATGCAGTGTCATGCAGGTGTAGCAGTACAGTAGGTATTAGAAAATGAGCTGCTGTAGCTAATGAGGTGTAGAAGGTCTGATATAACCAGCTTATCATAGTTTTGCTCTTACAGATCTGGGATGCTAAAGACCATGTGCAATCCACAGAGACCAAGAATTTGGTGCTGCTACACCTGAATGCAGTTGCTGCTTTATTTCAAGTTGCAGAGGCTTGGGCTTTCATTGATGCAAGACCTATTTGAGCCTTAATGAAAATGAAAAGTGAGAGAAGGAGAATTTTGAAGGAAGAAAACAGTAAATTCTTCATTTTTCTACCTTCCCATTGTCAGGAGTCACTCATGATGTACAAATAAATTAAAATTAATTAGTCAGGTTACTTGCAATATCTAGAGATGTACTGTTTTTATGCATTAGCAGTGGGAAGATGCTTAAAAATGGTACCTGGAGCTAAGAAACAATAGCACAAGTGTTTCAAAAACTGCACTGAGATTCAAGTGTTGTCTTTGAATTCTAAACGTTGCTTGTTTAAATTTTACCTGTCCACTCTGGGAACTAAGTGTCTTGGCAAGGCTCCACTCAAATATAGAGTTTCATTTCACCCTGTAATAGTTTCCACAAAATTCTAAGTGCTGTGGAACTTTATGTTCACATCTTTGGTGTCCCAGATGAGGAACTGTGAATGCAGTTTTTTTTTATTGTAGATTGATTTATAGTAAAAAAAACCCCAAAATAAATTAATCCATATGTTGGCTGGTAGCAAAAATGTAAGAAAAATTGGTGACATCGTTGTTCTTTAGCTGGTAAGTTATTTCCTTCTGCTGTAAAATGGATAGTTTGGAGCATACCTGAACTAGCTGGAAAATCCTACAAGATTTCTGAGTGGAAATGGGCATAATATTAATTGAAGGCTGATTAACTTAAAATAATATTTTGAGACCCATAAGATGAGCAAATGGTGAGACTAGAGGATTCATAAGGCAGCTGACATAAATCAAACCTGTCTGATTTCGTGTGTTCTAAGTACATTTAACTGACTATCAGGTGATGCTTTCAGAAGATGACACAATAAAAGGCATTTACGGTCTTCTGTGAGCAGCTTTATACATTGTATTTTCCTCACCTAAATGTCTGAAGACCAGATTAAATCTGTTTCTTCTAGAGAGGCCAAGATTTTCCAGAGTTTTCACTGCTTGTGGTGATTTATAGCATGAGCCAAAGTCCATTTGCTGGACACGAGCAATCCCTGCTCAGAATTTTAGGAATTACACAATTTGTCTCACTGATGTGTTGATTTAATCTCATTCATATGTGAGAAAGTGGTTAATTCTTTTACTTGAGTGTCTTCTAGGAATTGTGTTAACCCATGTGCACATGGGTTTGCTGTGAACTGTAAAGGGAGCTCTGCTGAGTGAAAATGTGAATGTGACCCTCTGCACAGGGGAGCCTCCACCACTCTTTTGCTTCTTCACTAATAGAGCTGGGGAGCAGAGTCTGGTGAAGCTGAGGAACTGGTGTAGGTGACAGCCCAGCCAGGTGTAGAAAAGGACTTGAATGTACGGACTAACATCATTTGAACAAGAAGTCCCAGGGATTTTTTAATAGGAAATTATTCCAGAGAGGCTCCTTCTGATAAATTACCTCAGATTAATTTTCTGCACAAATTTTCAGGCAAGTCTGTGCAAGACAAATCATACCAGAAGTTGCTATCTCAGGGGTTAATCAGGAAGATTTACATTTAAATTCATACTCTATCGTAATCTAAATTATCGTCTCTGTGTAGGTCGGTCTTCACATCTGTCAAGATGCTGGAATTTCTTCTCTAGTTTGTCTTAAAAAACCCCAAAAATGTATTAGTAAGCATAGTTATTTTCTCCCTCCCATCCTAGGGAACTTGAAATTGTCCCTAGATGGCAATTTCTGTTATTAATACAGATTACATGGTACCCAAGGTTTTGAATAAATGACACTGACTGTTAAATTAACTGGCACTAGAAGTTAGTGGCAGCATTGTAATGAAGTGTTACTAGATCATTTACAGTCAGGGAGCAGCCATGCAGCATTTACATGCATATGCTGGGCTACTGACATGGAAATTGATCTGACACACGTGACCTATGTTACCTGTGGAAACCCTATACTGAAGCAAATTGCTACACTTCCCAAATGCCACAGGCAAACCTGCTCTAATCCAGGAATCCCATTCCATAATATGGACTTCCTTGTACTTTGGAGCACAAAACTAGAATGTATCAAGCTCTGTTAAAATACTTAAGATGCTCTTCAATTGATGTCTTCACTGCATTCCAGCTGCAGAAGAGAGGAATTTGAAGATGGTTAACTTGAGCCAAATTTTGCATTGTTTAATTGAGCAAAATATTCAAAGGGCAGTATAGTTCAATATATTTTCTCTTTTCCAGTTAATTTAAAGTGAAGTGATAGGCAGAGCTCTTCCTCTGTCATATTAACCTAGGGAATAGAACAGCTGTACTTTCATAAATTTCCTTCCCAGATCTCCAAAACATGTATTATTCCATGGGAATTAGAAGAGAGATCTTCTATGTGCAAGAGAATGTTTAAGATTGACATTGATCTTGTTTTGGAACACTGCTGGGAGTCTGTGGACTTCAAGGAAACACTTGAGGACAGCAGCACATACTCATAGCTTCTCCCACCTGCCCTCCCACTCCTTGACAAATACCTAAATCTGTCATACTCAGTGCATTTTACTCCTCATCTGTAAATGCTTTTAGGCAGAAAACCATGGATGTTTTTTACCAAACCCTGAAGACTGGGGTTGAATTTTGGGTTCACTAAGTGTTCCTTTAAAAAAAATTAGAGAAAACAAAACAATTATTAAACCATCTGCATTAAGCACTGTTGATAGGTCAGAAAAGAACTGGGACTAACAGAGCCTAAAACTTTTCACAAAAATTCTTTATTTAGAAAAATAAGCACAGGAAACACTGCAATGATGCTTCTTACAAACAATTATTTTCAGAATATAATTCCTGTGAATTACTATGGATTAAAAATCTACTTTAAAGTTATTTTGGGTGTGTTTAAAATCACACCTCCTCCCTTTGTTCTATTTTCTTCTGACAGATAAGCAGCAAGGTGACTATATTTTGAAGTAATTCTTTTATTGATATAAAAATAATATTTTATGTTTCTCTGTCTTGTTCCTTACCCCTGAGGATCTCAAAGCATATTATATACTATATTGTATCTGTAGCAAGTGGTTTGCTTCCTACTGACAAATATCCATTTGTGAGGCAAATGCAGCAACACATCACAATGAGTTAGAGGGGTCTGTTCTGAGGCCCAAGGGAAATTTCTTTTGGTAGGAAGGGCAGAATTTCTTACGCAACTGAATTTGAGCATGAACTTGCAGATAAAAGAGAGGCAGGGGTCTCATACCCAGCCTCTTTCTGTCACATGCAATGTAGAATCTCATCAATATGCCATTTGATATGTAGATGAAGTTAGCTATGCTGAGTATTTGATGCAGAAGTTGGAAAGTGTCAGGTGTTGCTATTTTGACTTTTTAAGAACTAAAATGTGAAGTCTTCCTTTACTTTGGCTAAAGTTGTAGGCACAGGGTAGAACAATGTTAAACCTTGTAGTTCATCCGGTTTCTGCTAATCAGCAGGAACCTTGGAACAGCACATACACACTATCTTAATTGCTGATTAAAATGCTTTAGATAAAATCCCCTATATCAGGACATGTATTCCAGTGCTGAATGAGCTGTTGAGTGTGCAGAGCACATCAAAGTGGTAAGGAGAGAGCATTTTTCACAATCCAGGCAGAATCATGTCAACACAACGCTGTATTGGGCTCACTAGTCCTCCTGAAAGATCCGGATGTTAAATCAATCACGTATAATCAGTGGAGATGTGAACTTAGGTTCCTCTGAGTGATTGGCAAGGAGGCTCTGTGCTGGAATAGCCTTGCTCTTGTAGAACAGAGAACTCCATGACTAAGGCAAGGCCTCAGATTCTGTGAATGGGAGGGCTGAAAATTCCCAGGAAGCAATTTGTTTGTCTTCAGAAAGAGTACATGCTAAGCATGGTTTCTGTCTATTTGTATTGATTATTTAATAACAAGTTGTACCAGCAGTGGTCTATCATGCTGCTTGCTTCTGTCATATATTTCTTTTGCGAAACTTACCTTTGGGTTTCAGTTTAGATTTGAGATAATGGTTGTTTCAAGAGAAAAATGAGCCCTGATCATCTCCTGGTCTCTCTTATATTTTCTTGAAGTGTCTTTCTTCTATTTGATGAGTGGACAGCAGCATTTTTAACAGATGTTTTTCACAGGCTATTGCATAATTATTTTTCAAGTGGCTTCTAAAAGCAGATGTTTCCATGTCTTTGATCTTTCCCCTCCTGACACTTTAACATAAACAGCAGATTCTGCTGCTGCTGTCCTTTAGGTCCAGTGAAATAAAATACCATACCAGTGATGTTGATTTTTTTTTTTCAGCCTATTTGGCAATAATAAACATGTACAGGCGCAATTCTCCTCCCTTTCTCCCTTGTCACTAGCATTGCTTACAGATACTATCTCAGGCTTTCTCTTTTAGAAATGCTGCCTTTCTCCATGACCTTTGTCCACAGTTTAGTATTTGATCTTTATTTTCTTCTACAACTTTGTTTCTAGTAACATCCTGAGTGTGCAACTGTGAATCTTTTACTCTTTGGAACTTTGTTGTATAATTTTTTACCTCGTGCCAAGGTAGATCATGACATCACTGTGGCACCTCCATCACTGTGAAGACCTTTTGGCATGATTTTTTTTTTCCCAAATAACCTCATTTTATTTTCCTTTCTTGTGAATAGATATTCAACAACTGGACTTTTCCATTGTTTGCAGAAATAACCCTGCTTTCTTGTAAACCATTTTGTAAGAGGACTTCCTAATCTGACTACTTGTTCCTCAAAGACTAAGGGAATGCAACTAAGAATGAAATAAAGGGCAGGCCCAGACAAGTTTCATCCAGCCATAATTTATCATTACAAAAGATGAACTCTAGCTGTTAGTCTAAGATTATGATAAATGCTTGAATCAAGAAAACAAAAGCTTTCTAGTAAATCTACTCTGTATCTTAATTTAAACCTGATAGATTTTGCCTCCAGCATGTAGAATGTCATCTGATGATGTAACACTACAGCTACCTGACAGACATTGTTCTATTCTCATTCTTGCTTATTTACTAATTAGTGTGGGTGTAGTAACAAGGGATGTGTTTTCTTCATCTGGACTTCCTACCACTGATTGCAACCCTTTGAGCCATTCAGCCAATTGTCAGTCCACTTTCCCCTCCACTTATTTAGCTCATATTCATCAGTTTTTCTGTAAGAGTGGTATTGGAGATAGTGTCAAAAGCCGTTCTGAAGTCAAAATAAATTACATCCACTCCTTGTCCACCAGACTAATCTTATCATAGAAGGGGCAATTTCCTCTTCCTAAGTCCTTATTGACAACTTTCTGTCACTTTCCTGTCCTGAGTGTTTGGAAATGGCTTCCAAGATTGGCTTCAACACTTTCCCATGGACCAAGGTGAGGCTGACTGGTCTGTAGTTCTCCAAAATCTCATTCTTGCTCTTCTTGAATACAGGAATCAGAACTTTTCCCACTTAGAAACTTGTTCTGAACACCATTAGCTTTCATAGATAATTGAGAATTGTCTCACAATGACATTGGCCAACACAAATACGTGCGTCTTATTAAGCCCTGTGGACTCATAGGTGTCCAGTTTGGTAAAGTGTTTCCTAAAGTTAGTTACCCTTGGTGGAAGAGTAATCCTTGGTCCAGACTTTCCCACTGATGTCTGGGGCCTGGGATTCATCAAGGTAAACCTCTTTGCTAGTAAAAACTGAGGTAAAGAAGGCATTGAGTATAAAATCATAGAATCACAGAATCAGAGAACCATAGAACAACACATGTTGAGAGAGACATTGAAAGAACATATATGGTCCAACTTTTTGCGGAAAAGGGAGTCTAGAGGAGATTATCTAGCACCCTGTTCACTTGTGTCTTGAAAAGCTCCGGTGATAGGGACTCCACTGCATCTCTTAGGAGGTTTTTCCTGATTGTGAACAGTGACTGATTGTTCTTATTTTGAAAAATGTCTTTCCTATATCAAGATGAGTGAGTTGGCCTTTTTGGTGTACCCTGTATCTTTCAGCAGCTGGCCCACTTTTCCCCTGGTTATCCTTTTGCTGCCGCTGTAGTTGTAGAGGCTTTTCTTGTTCCCTTTCCCATCCTTCAGCTGCTGGTGGGCTTTGCCTTTCCTAATCTGATCTCTGTGTGATTAAACAGTCTTCGTATTCTTCCTAGGTCCGCCTACTTCTGTTTCCACGCCTTCTTTACTTTCTCTTTGTGTTTGAGTTTTGTCAGGAGCACCTTTTTCATCCATTCAGGCTTCCTGCCACCTTTGCTTGAGTTCCTGCATGTGGGGATAGACAATTTTGGAGCATAGATGAGGTGATCTTTGAAAATTAACCCTCTGTCCCAGACCCCTCTTTGCTCCAGGACTATCTCCCACAGGATTCTTCCTGAACAGTTTCTTAATCAGGCCAAATCTGCTCTTCTAAAGTCTAATGTTGTGATTCTGCTTCTTGCCTGATTCTCTCCCCTCAGGTTCCTGAATGCCACCATCTCATGGTCACTGCAATCAAGTCACCCAATCTTCAGGACTCTGACCACTTCTATATTTACTACTTCTGTTTGTGGCACCAGGAGGACAGCTTGAGTGAATGATGGGACTTTACTGGTACCAGGATTCTTTGAGCCTTTCTATTTTTCTTTTTCCCAATGAAAAGTTTGAAGCTTCATGAAACCCTTTTTTTTTACTCTTTTTCTTCTTTCCTGTGTTGGTGATTATCTTAGTGTTTTAATTTTCTGGCAAACTTAGCGATCACTTCTCCAACAAAAACAATTTTTATCAGTTTTATTACGACACAAAAGTTTAGTGAAAAATGAATTTGCATTTGACTTTTCATGTTGTTTTTCTTTTCCCTGAACTATTTATCCTGTTTTTCCTGCTGTGTAATAAGTCCTGATGACCACAAAAGGGTGGAACATGACAGAACATGTAACAAATGAAGATGCTCTTTGTTTCAATTTTTCTGTTTTCCAGGTATCTATTGAATAATCTACTCATTAAGATGTTCTACTTTATCTTGTCTTTCTCATCTGTTTTTTCAGGCTTTCTAAAATTTCTTTTTAAAGTGCTGCTAGGCATTCTTAAGCCAAAAAAAAGAGACATGTTTACTTCAGCAAGTAGAGATATAAATGTAGTCTTGCAAAAGGAACCAACTGGTCAGCCTTGTAAAACCATGGGAAACTTTCTTGCAGATTACAGAAAATGAAAGAAGAAAGTTTGCTAATTGTAGTATATTTGTTAGCTGTGTGGAACAGTCTAACCATAATCCCAACTGCACCAGAAAAAAAGAGAGAAAAAAAAAAAGCTAGTGGCTGCTGCACTGTAGTATTTCCTTCTTTTCCAAAGCACAATCCAGCTTTTTCTTGAATTAATGTACACAAGTCACTTTAACTGCTGGCTGCATAACTTTTGGCAGTTTGTTTGATATTCCAACCAATCTTTGTATAAAAATTGTCTGAATTGTTTATAGGTTTGTCCTCCTGCCCAGCGTTTATTCCATAATCTCTTATTTTGAAAACAACTGTACTTACAGGGATGCTATTAAGTAGTTTGGGCCTTAGATTGAAAGATTGTGGTTAGTGGCCAGGAGATTCATAGGATTTAGAATCATTAGACATGTTTATCAACAGCTGAAAAAGAATAAAATAAATGAGGCAATTCCACCTAAATATTCCCATGTAGTATTCTTATTATGAAGTACGAAAATTATTTAAGTTTTCACAATGGACTCTTCTTTTGTTTTTTTAAATTCTTGGAAATAGAGATTCACTGAGAAATAAGTGACTTCTTAATTACTCTCTCTGCATTGAATGTAGGATGGAAAGGGAACTAGCTGAGTATCACGTGAGGTTGATGATGACTGTGACTATTTCTGCTGATTCTTTTTCCACTTTCAATGTGTGGATTGTGTTGTTGAGGTAGGTAGGAATTTTTGGACTCTCATAATTGCAGAGTCATGGAATTTAGTAGTAAGCTGGTGTCAAGACTGTATACAAGGGTGTAAGTAACATTTTCATTTGCTTAAGAGTATACTTAGATGAACCTTGGCTTTGTATTTGCTTATCCTGGGGAGGAAAGGAAGTAGATGGAAGGCATTGCCATTTTTGAATCTGACCTGGCTCTGCCCAGAGTCAATGATGCCTCACTGCGCAAAAAAGCCCTCTGAACTGTATTTGAAGATTTTTATTCGCCGTCTGAAAGCATTGATGCTTAAAGACTGGATGTGGCACTTAGTGCCATGGTTTAGTTGATAAGGTGGTGATAAGTCACAGGGTGGACTTGATGATCTCCAAGCTCTTTTCCAGCCTGGTTGATTCTGTGATTCTGTAACATTGTTTTGTGTCTGGGATAAATAGCTCTGTAGAATAGGTTTAATTAGTTCAGATGCAGCATTTCATTGATATTTCTGAATAGTGCTATAGTTTTTGGAAAGGGAACTCATCCTTTTTTAGTCATCAGAGAATCCAAACAGGATATTTATTCCTCATAGCCATAAGACTAAATCTTTATGTGAATGATCCAGCTTTGTTCCTAGGCAATAAATAACACATGCTGCTAAAAATAACCAGCCATTTCCCCCAATTGTTTAAAAAGGGGAGAAAGATTTTATTGAAGGGGCAATTAAAATTGCAAAATAAAACACTGTAAAAACTCAGGAAATTGCAAAATGAACCTTCCTGCTTCTCTGTGTACTTTCATTAAGTTGTAGGTTTTAACTGCATGGTATTTAACTAAGTTAATGGTTTCAGATTGTCTGAAATTTATGTAACGCCTTTAGAGATATTTAATGAAAATGAGGCTCAGAATAATCAGTAACTGATAACTGACTGGAGATAGGTGTGAAAAAGGAAAAAGGTAGTGACTAGCTTTAGAAAGGAGGGGAAAGAAATGTTAGAAAGAATAGCCTGATCAATATAAATACAATTTCCCTCCAAATTCTGGAGAAATTGCAAACAACCTAATTTTAAACACATAGAATATACGGAGAACAGCACACAGTGTGTGAATAAGTCAGAAACAAATTGCGTCAGTTGTCAAACTGTGTCAAGCCAATCCACAACAGAGCAGCAGTCCCTGGATACAGAAGAGTTAGCAAGTCTATGTAGATTTTAGTTAGGTCTTTGATATTGCTTTATATGGCATTCTAATGAGAATCAAGGCCAATATTCTCAATCAACCTACTGTGGAGTGGGTGCAAAAGGGGCTTACTAAGTGTGTCTAAATAGTAGTTTTCAGTGGTTCTTTGGGGTATTGAATGAGTATCTGTTGAGGCCTCCCAATATTCCAAGTTTTAAGTAGTGTCCTTTATGATGGCATTGAATAGGCTTATAAAATTTGCAGCTGACACTAACTCTATATGCACTAAAGAAAATAATTAGAATTCAAAAATACTTTTAGAAATGAAGTTCAAGGATTGTTTGACAGACAAGTAGAAGTTACTGCACTTAGCCAGGAATAATCAGCCGTGTCAATGCAGAATGGACAACCCAAGTAGAAACTGTAGAAAAGCACTAAGGTAACAGTGGGTCTGAAGCTGAATGTTAAAAGATGATTTTTGAGGAGAGATCAGAACGAATCTTATTAACCTAAAGAAGAGAAGACTGGAGGGAGGAAATAGTGAGAGAAGAACTAATAGCATAAACTGTAACAAGAAAGGTTCTGATTAGAAGTAAGGAAAACAGTTCTAATGACAAGGGAGGTGAAGTGCTGGAACGAATTGCCTAATGTTAGCTTGGAGCATCCATCAACAGATGAGACAAACATCTGTTAGGAATGACATGGTTATAACTGAGCCTGTGGGACAAGGGCAAATGGGTAACCTCTGGAGTGATTTTGTGTTTCTGTTTATGACATTTTCCTGCAGAACTCTTATTAAAAACAAGAGTTGCAAGTGGAGCACTTGTGATTCCTGCCTTCTGCACACTAAGTATTTTTACTGCAGTGCATGGAATCTCCATGAGTAGAAACACAGTGGTGGTGGTTCACTCTATTTAGCAGGTAAGCTTTTTACTTCATTCACTCAATTATCATTCATGTTGTGTGGTGTGGGTTTGGCCCAAAGTTCATCAACAGGCAGAATGGGTTGATAGAAAGGGCAGGCAACCTGTCTTCCTTGCTTTGCCACTGACTCTTTTTGTAATCCAGTTTAAATCCCTTGGGCTCCCTTTGGATTCTTTCCCATGTTTTGTTTGCTGAATGTTTTTATTTTTTTTTCCCCTACATGATTCAAGGTCTTGCTTGATGCAAGCTGTGGTAAGATGGGATTATGCCACTGTGGGTGTTTGTGCATCACCTGGTGTCACAGTGCTTCAGCTTAATTGAATATTCAGTGTGCTACTGTAACACAAGTAATGAGCCACAATAACAGACACTGAAGACCACAAGTCTTCCTGTTGACTCCAGCTGAAGTAATTCAATCAGGCCTTGAATGATTGAAGAGGGGATCTTAAAAGGATATTCTTGGTCAGTATTCTCTCCAAATGTCTTCACGTCCTTGTGCCATCGTATTCTCCCGTTCCCATTTGCTTGTGTGAGCTGTCATCTTACTCTGATTTGATGTGTCCCTGCTGTAGCATTTTGAAATACAGAATGCATGAAATATGCCTTTCATACGAGCATGAATTTTAGTTTTGTTCAGACATGTCTGTGGTCAAAATCTGATATTCTCTGTCTAGTCTTATAGTTCAGAGGCCACTCTTCCAACTTATCTAGGAAAGCATATTTTCCTAGAGAACTGGCTTGTACATGAGGTATATAGAGAATGGAACATTTTAAAAATTATGTGTAACCCATACACAAATGTTGGGCTACTAGCACAAGTCATAGCATGCCTCATTTCAGAATCTATTTTTTACTTTTTCTGTAATTTAAAGCCAGTATTTAAGTTTTACATAATGTATTTTTTCACTGGGGAAAAAAATCGGAGTCTAGCTAATGGTGAGACAGCTTAAAAATAATTGTAACTAGGAACTGGGCCATGATTAAAATTGTTCAGCTGTTCGTTTTATTGTTTGTTCCCAAAACCTTAAATGCACTCTCTGAGAACAATAACAACAGTTAGCATGTAACTCCGTATGGGCCAATTCATGCAGCCCTCTCTCAGCCCTTTCTTCCTGCAGAAAAACTCCTGTTAAGGGGGCTTTGTAAGGAATTCAGGGCTGGAGCTCTCTCTTCTAACTATTTTGTAATAATAACATGGAAACTACCAAGGAGAAAGGCGAAAAAAGCAGAAAGAGGAAACAAAATAAAGTCTACCTTTCCAGCATATTTGGATTTGAGGGAGTGAATAGAACAGACCAGGCTGTGGTATCCCCTTTGGATAGTACCTGCATCCTTGTTGGCCTCTGTGAAATGTGTGAGGTATTTGCTATTGGGTTTCCTACAAGAAGGATGAATCTCTGCAATGAGGGTTGCAGTGATAGGAACTGCAAAGAAAAATATACAGAAAAAAGCTGATGGCCACTTGCTACGGTAAAACAAACTGGTTTCATAAGTAAGAAATCATATTTGCTGTTGCTTGACCTTAGCTGATCTGTGGAAGGTGGCAGCTTCTTCAGGCAGTGGCTGGCTGACCTTCATGGCTGCTTAGACCACCAGATTGATTTGCCTTCTTTGAATCTACAGTAGGTAGGCACTTTTGTTGTTAAAAATTGACTTTTCTCCCACACATCTGCAGAAATCTTGGTCTGTGTTTCCACCTGCAGAACAAACGTCTAAGACTGATGATGAAATGGGGGGACTTGTAACCTGTTGTGTCTGAGCTCAGAAGTGATGAGCCACATTTAGGGTGAGATTCTCAAAACTCCATTCATTGCTGTTTAACAGCTGCTGGAACATAGAGTCTTGCAGGCACTTGTGAAAGTTGCACCTAAAGAGCCAATTTGTAGCCAGCTAGAGTGCATACAAAGACTATATAGTTCACAATGCCTTTCCACTATAAAACCTGTTATGGCATCCTTAATCATTTGATTTCACTGAATTTTAGCTGGGTTACCAAGTGTGTATGGGATGCACAGTTGGGTCCTTTTATTACTTAATTTAGGAAGAGCTACTGTAAGCATAATTTGAACCTTTTCTCTAAGGAGAAGTATTGAAACCTCATACACGTTTTAGGATGAGTAAGGATGTGGTGTCACTCACAGTAGGAACCTCATTTAGAGCCCACTGATGTCAATGGAAACACTTCCCTTTGCCTCAGTGGGCTGTGGACCAGGAATATGCAAGAGTAAGTGAACTAAGGATTCTGCTGACTGTATCATATAGTATATGCTGTGCAGTTTTACTAAAATAAACACATTTACTTAGCCAAAATACTTAATGTTTAATTTAAAAAACATAATATAAAAAGAATGGATTTTGCTTTACTGATGTTTTAAGCTTTAATTTAATGTAACATAGTGAAAAAGACACCAAATATTCTAGTTTTGTTTCATTAGAACCAGATGGTCCATGAAAGACTTTTGGCTAAACTAGAGTTGGGAAAGCTTATAAACTCTGACTAGTCTGAAAATGTGCTCAAAATTGCTATATCAGATGATATGCCCAGTTTTATAATGTGAAATTCTTTGGCTGTTTTACTGACATCCTGGTAAGGTGTTGTACAATTTAGGCAATTACAAGAAATTCTTTTGGATGCTACTGTCATTATTGTTCTGCTTTGGAAATGGAAAAACAACAAAATTGCTCTAATGCAAGTGGAGTATCCGAGAAAACATCACAATGATGTTGTTAGTGAAGAAATAACGAGGGCAAAGAATTGTTATTACTTATTCTTGACTTATTTTTTTTATATGATGAGACAAATTTGTTTGTCTCAAAAAATTTAAAAAACCCAACAAAATCCCCCAACCCAAAATCTCATGACCTTCATCCTGAAAGAATGATAAATCTTTTCTCTTTACCGTAACAACACTGTTGGTATGGTAAATATACATCCCCAGCTGACAGTGATCAGACAGAATATTAAGTGATTTACTCCAGAATGAAACATTGTAGTAATAACGACCATCAGGAATGACACATGCAACTTGAATTTACTGCAGTCCTGTGGCAGTCCTTCTGTGTCGTGGAAGATATCTTGTGTATTCTAATGAGTGGAAGGCACAGGCAGTTTTGATGAGGTAGACAGGTAGGGCAACCTGAAATGTATTTCCTCTTGCTGATAGAAATGGACAGAAAAACAAATGCCCGTAACAGTTCACTAGGGTTCAGCTATATTTAAGGTCAGAGGTAACTTTTATGGCATTCTGCCCTGACTTACATAACAGATTGCCAATTGCAACCACTAATCTGCAATTGAATCAGAGCCTATCAAGTGTCTTTGGTTGCTACTCTTAAAGGTCTTGATTATATTATACAATAGTTTCATACCTTGGGCATTAGGAATGGATTTTCAAAACTTTTTTCCTGTGATTTCCTACTAATCCTTCTCAGGTGAGAACTTCTTGCCTCCGCTGAGTTAGTGGCTTCAATGTTCCTAACTAAGCTGTTTTCATGCAGGAGGCAAGCAGGATCAGGTTCTCTGGGCAGGTATGTCTTAATTTCAGGACTGAAATATCGCCTTGCTCTAAGTTTTGCAAATACAGATCAAATTGATTTCAGTGGGAATACTCACTGAATGAGGGCTGGGATGGAAAGTCCTTTCAGGAAGTTAAAGTGCCTTTAAAAGAAAATGCTTTTGCAACCATGGCAATATGAGGGCTACAGTAGGCAGCACAAGTGCTTGACTCAGCAGCATTCTATCTCTGAACAAGTCACAGTTATAATTTTTGTATGACATTTAGTTTCTTTCTAACTGCATACCTAAATCCCTGATATCTCTGCTAGCCTGATATTTTTTCCCCCAAGTAGCTGTATATGTAGGTGTGTATGAAAACACATATTTTCATGCATATGTCTGATAGAGGGTGGTGAATTTATATCACTGATTTGCACAACAAAGTTGGGTGGGTATATATAGCCCTGCAAATATTGACAAGTCCTTTGGTCTTCTGTAGTTTCACAGTCGGGTGCTGGTTTAGGATTTTCTTTGCTTGTAATCTGTCTGGACTTAGGACCTTCCTTTTGCTTTGAACATTAAGGTTTAGTGAATCAGGCACACCAGACTTCATCCATGGTAATTGATAATTTTCATCTATTAGGGAGTTTAAATGAAAAGTTTTATTGCCTCTACATGCTCAACCAAACCCTTTTAGAATTAAAGATAATGAAAAAACGTAATGATCATTAGAAGACACCACTTGCACAATTCTCTGCACAAAATCACAGAATTGTTTTGGCTTTGCCTTATTAGGCGTTAGAGCTTATTTGGAAGCCAGCTTGTATCTTGGTGAGGTTTTTGAAAAACTACTCTGTCTGTCAAGTTTGTCAGGGAACTTGAAACAAGAAAATCTTAATGTGACTTTGGGTTAATATTTCTCAAGAGTGTCTATGTTGTAAAACCCAAGACATTCATTTGTATAATTTGGCCTTAGGGTACAGGGAGGAGTGAGGAATAGGCAGAGGAAAATATACTGGAGGAGTAGTAGAGATTTGGATCAGAGACACTGTCAGAAGCTTGTGAATTTGCACAAAGCTGTATGTCTTAAAAAAAAATTAAGTGGAAAGAATCTTGAGTCAGATGTCTATAACCATTTCTTAATCTGTGACCTACAATCTGTCCTTTTAGAAAATATAGACACTTCAAACCTCACACTGTAAAATCACTGTGGAAATCAGAACTCAGGCAAAGATTTAACTTTGGAACAAGCAATGAATTTATATTAAAAGATACCTGATTGCTGGTCCACTGAATGAATTATGTATCCAGACAAGTCCTGCAAAAAATAAAATTCTTCCCTTTAGAACTAATGTGTGTCTTTGCATTGTGTCCCAAGTACCTGGCACCACTGGTGCCAGAACAGGGATCTAGTGGACATCCTGAGTTGTACTTTCCCTGCTGGCTTCTGCTCTTGCTTTAGAGAGGAGTGAAGGAAATTCCAGTCAAACGATCTCTTCTCCCAGTATATCAACTCAGTGCTGCAGGCCTTTGTGGTTCCAACATAAAACCAGCCCCTGCTCAACCAATTGTAAGCTTAAGTGTTCTCCGTGGACCATGTGCTGTGAAGTGGCCCATGCACATGGAACGGCTCTTGGAAGTCTGTCAGCCACTACCTGCTCTGAGGTATTGACCTATACAAGGAAACTCAGATGCTGTAGAATGCCAAACACCTGTTAGTCTTCCTGTTAACAACCTTGGGCAAACACAAATAACTGTACACACTATGCTGAGCTGTGTAATTGCTTGTATTTGTTTTAATGGAGATGGCAGAACAGGCATCTTGTGGCTTTGAAACACTTTGTAAATATTAAAGATAGTATTGAAAATGTCTTACAAGACAACTTGTAAAGTAGGTAGAGACCATTTTTTTTCTTCTTCCCCACGCCCTTTATGGCTTCCCTCTGCAATGTAAAGAGAATTAGAATTGCTGGTCTGGCAAATTTGACAGTTGTAAGAAAAAGTTATTGCAAGAGAAAAGCAAATAACATAATTATTTACTTGTGGCCCCATTTTGCAAATTTAGATTTTGCCCTTAGGTCAGGAGATATTTAAAAGCTGGTGCTACACAAACCTGTCCTTTACTCCTAGAACTAGCAGATAAAACACATGGTAAATACTGAAACCTCAAACGGAAAAAGCTGTTTGAGAGTATAGGTTGGAGTCTAGGAAGTCAGGAAAGGGGAGAAGGAAATACAGACTTTTTCATGATTGCTTTAAAGTTACTTTGCATGTTAGCTCACAATGAGATTCTGTAGCTCTGCATATGAAGAAAGAATATATCGTAATTTCAAAACAAATTAGAGAAATATCCAATAGTCCCTCAAACTGCTTGAATGCATTTAATACCCAGAAGTGAAGAACCCAGACAAATCCATGGTAGTGGTTTAGACTGGTGGACCTACTGAAGGCTACCTAATAGGTGCTTGAGGCCACATGTGAAGTAGTAAATGCAAGACCTTGTGAATGGGAAGCCATGGGACCCTTACAGCCGAAAGAAAAGTGCAGTTTGTTTGAAAGTTATAACCCAGCATGGCCATACTAACCAGGAATTGTCAGGGTAACGTGCAGCAGAAATTGTCGTTCTACTTTTTGTTAGGTGAAAAGGTGACATCACGCAGTGTGTACTAACTCTGGTGTGGACTTTGTGCCTTGGAGAAGCTGTTGGAGAAGAGCACAAAGAGGAATTTTTGTGCCAGTGCATTCGTTTGGCATTGGGAAGCTCAGTTCAAGTTGTAACTTCTAAGGGCAGAAGGGAGCACAGTGAGCTCTCCCCTGGTCCTGGTGTAGCACAAAATTTTGAAGGATCGTTGCTGCTCCTGAAATCTGTTATGTGATTCTGCAATAGCTCCTACGCCAATGCATATCCACAGACAGGATGGTTTTAACGTGAATCAAGCAGGCCAGCCAGCCAGATGTTTTGAGGCACATAATGTAATTATTGATATGAAAATCAAAACAAGGTACCATATAAAGGCAGCCACTGTTAGTTCATTACAGATGAGACCATCAGTCTTGTTGCTGTAACAAACTCTGTATTCGTTATTTTAGCTCAGGATATTTTTTTTCTTTGTCTGAATTGGCTGTTCTCTTAATGAATATTGCAAATCATAATCCAATTGATGTGCCTTGAGCTGTCTTAATTTTTAGTTTGCAATGAAGATTTCAGGAGCTTGATTTGTGCCATTGCAAAACATTTCCTGATGGAGGAGAGGGGGAGACATGTCATGGAGGGCTGCAGAATTCTGTGTGACCAAGCAGTGAATCAGACCTCTGGTACAGAGTAATCTCCATGCTGTGTTTGGACTTTACCTTGGACTCTCTCTCCTTCACAGGAGATAGTGCTGACTTTGACAGTGTTTTCATAAAGACCTGAAGTGTTTCAAAAAAGAGATTGAAACTTTTACTGCTAGTGATGGGTGTCAACTCTGTTAGATTCGTAAATGGAAGGTTTTGGGGGAAGAAGTGAAAACATCCTGAGATTTTGTTTCCACGTTGATATAAAAATGGACTTTTTAAACTTACTTTCTTCTCTCCAGGTAATGTCTTTTACCTGCTGAAAGATTGTGATCTAGCTTCTGGTTAAAAACCAAAGCAAAATAGAAGAAAAATCAGAGAAGAACTGTCAACCCCAAATCTCTGTTAAAAGCTACTGATAAACATTGTTTTCTTTAGTTGAAATATTTCTGTTTTTCAATTAAATTATATGCTTTATGCATATTTGACCTTTTTACAAAAAGAACCATAAAGTTTTATTGACTACCACCAGTTGCAATAAAAGTGGAGTTCCAATAAAACAATGATGAAGCGCTTTAAAGACAAATTAATTAGCTCAGAATCCAATGCAGCAAACATATATGTCCAGTGGTAACTGGGAGTAATATACAGACACCTGTTAACATCTGTTTTCTGTGTATCATTTACTGTCCAAGCATGACAACGTCATTGTCCCATTGACCTTAAACTTAAGTCAGTCATGAAATAAGAACAATGAGTCACAGTAATTGCTTGGATTGAGCGAAGGACCAAAAGCTCTTGGAGCTATTCACCTTCAGGGCATGCTTTATAGCCCAGCTTCTTGAACAGATATCTAGGGAGAATTGGAATGGGTTGGCCTCTATGAGACGGGGAGATGTTGCGCAATAGGATGTTCTTGCTGGCTGGTTCTTTCATGTGGGTGGAGTTTTGTTGTTCTTATTTTTATTGTTATGGATTGTGAGATGGGGAATTGTTTTGCCATTAGCAAAGGCAAAACAACTGCTTTCAGTGTAGAGTGACCTTTTTGATTATGCACATGAACCACAGACAAAAAGAACACAATAAAATACTCCATGGGCAAACATAGTGAGCTTGACTCATCACTGTTACTCCAGTTCTGCACCAGATCAGTTCAACTGAACAAAGATGGAACTTTACCACCCATATTGTCTGAAGCAAAGGGGTCTCATTCTGCTCCCGACCAGAATGCTGATTTGTAGAGAATGAGCACTGCTCACTCATTGTGGAGAGAGAATTATTATCCATGGGGATCAAGAGTGTGAAGAAAAGCTTGGCCCAGAATACTGAGATGGAGGATGTATACCATGTGGCATGTATATCACATACACAACATAGTGTGTCCTGATGTGGCGTGTTTTATGAAGAATGTTCTGAACAACTAGACTAAACAAAAAGATCAGCAGAAGTTGCATTTCCTAGTTCACAATGACCTCCATCATATCAGAGAAGGTGTCAGCACTTTGACTGTTTTACAGAAAATACTTACATCTCTGTCAGTTCTAGGAAACAGGCCTTCTAATGGGTAGTGGCTGACATAACGCATATGTCACACTTATCCTTGTTAGGATGTTTTGAGGCTTTCCTTTGAGTAGCTCCCTACCACAGAAATAAATCATCTCCTCATAGAGAGCAGATGAACAACAACATGTGAAAAGAGGATTTATGGTTGTGGCTGCTTTTCTGACTGCCGTAGGTGCCCCGGACTGCAGTTCCATAGTGCCTCCTAGAGGCACTGGCTCTAGGCAGGAAGGCAGGGAGCTGCACTATCTCTGATGTGTTGGGACAGCTCGCAGTGCCAGTTGTGTATTTACCAGCGTGTTGGCTGATTTCCTCTGCAGCTGTTGTGACTTGCAAATATTTGATTAGTTTAATGCAATAGAAATGTTCAGTTCTTGGCCTCTGAACCACTGTTGCGTGTCTGTTAAAATGAGGTAGTGCTCTATGTTTCTGGCTTGCCTTTATTCCCTCCCTGTGGATGCTACACTAATAGCTATGCCTTCCAGGTGAAAAAAGGAATCCTTGCTTTCCAGGAGATGGCAAATCTAGGTGAGAAGTGTGCAATTCTGTGAAGGACAATCACAGAGCAGCATATTGATTGGCAGACTTGACTACATTGTAGACACTTTTAATCTTCAGTCAAGTTAATGGCTTGCAAAACCCAGAATAATTTGTTTCAGATAACTGATTCCAGTAGGCTGAAAACGAAGCAAATTGTACACTGACTTTGCAAGCCATGGCTATTTTGCAATCTCTATATAGATGTTTGTTAGAAACCTTTTCACCTCTGTTGACACTGGGTTACTTCCAGTAGTATAGAAAGGAATGTGGAATGCAGATTTAATAGAGGATAGAAAAGGATGAGTTGGGACATTTAACCTGTCACTTCTTTTGGCACTTGGAACCCAGACAGTATATTTCTGTCATCTGCACTGTCCAGGCTTTTTTTTCTCTGTAACTTGCCTCATTGAAAGTGGTTAGGACTGATATTATGTGACACTGTTTCGTACAGACCATTAAACATTTCTGAGATGGGTTAAATCATTTCAGTGTGCTGCAAGGTTTTCAAAGACTTCCAGAGAATGACCCATTTCTGAACAGAAAAGCTTCCTGTTGGACACATCCCTTCTGTTCACAGCTGCTTACATCATTGCTTCCCATCTGTGATCCCGTTGTCCATTTGCAATCCCATTGTTTCCCTGTTCAATGGGGAATGCAGGACAGGACTACGAGGAAAGTAGAAACATTTAATGTGTCTTCCAACAGTCTTTACTGTGACAAGTGTTTTATTCTTTCTGAACAGAGGCTAGTCATTCTGGATAATGCTACAATTGATTTGACCAAACTGATGAACTTAGAAAGTTCATCATGCTTTTCCTGCTCATGCTTCTAGGCTCCTTTTTTCCTGTATATCTTGGCTCCTGCACCCGCTTGTGATTTGAGCTTCTGTGGCAGCTCTTGTCTCTTTTTCTGTTTTTGTTATGGTCCTGGTGTTAGGATAAGGTGTTTTTTTCCTGTCTGTCCAGAATCAGAAGAGGCATCTGGGCTTTTATCAGGCAATTAAGCAGAAGTGCAAAGCAGAAACAAAATCAGTGTAACTGGATAGCTGAGGTGTAATGGAAATTCTGTCAGAACTGATCCTTGATGGGTGGTAGTTGTAGTAATAGTAAGGATATACTACTAGGTAGAGGATCAGAAAATATGAAATGAAGGGGTTTTTCTTCGAGGTGTTGCCTTGCTTGTCATCTTCTGGGATTGGGATGAGAAGGGGCATTGTGTGTGACACTACAAGTTTCTGTTAAATGGTTTTGGGGCATTATAGCTTGGATAGGCTTTATTTATTTATTTATTTAAATTACTATTATTATTATTTTTATTTTTTATTATCTTAACTTTTAAATAGAGGTTTGACCTGGAGTAGGAGACAGATGGTGTCTGATGGCAAAGCTTCGACCCTGACAGTGACATTATATTTGGCAAGAAACCCATTCTGTCTAGGTTCATGTGAATGTACCAGACTGTTTTGGTTTGTGTTTTTTTAGTGAAGTAATCATTTGTCACTGAGACTGAAGGGAAGACTAGATAAACCTCTGCATTATCTCAGAAAAAGGTATTTCTATTGGTCATATATGCTAACATTCAGTTCTTTGTGCAGGCAGACAGTGCTGTGAAGCAGAAACAAAAGGGCAAGCAAGGATATATATTGAAAATATTGAAAATAGAACCCAAATGTAGATTCTCTTTCACATATATGAGCAAAACTCAAAGACTATCGGGAATGCGTAGTGCATGAAAGCTGGCTGTGTGTGAAACCAGATGGGTTTGTAGCTGAAACAGTTCTACTTCTGAGGATGTCAAAAATCTGCCCTGGCTGAGTGCAGCCTACTCCCTAGGGGTGTTCCTCAAGCAATTCTAGGTCTTGGGGCAATCTCAGGATTCCCCTGGAGCAGCTTGTTGCTAAACAATGAAATGCACTTATTTTTCTAAGACAGAATGTGTTGACATTTCCTTCTTGCAGGAAACTTGGAGGTGCCATGTTTTGACTTCTGTTTAGAATGAAGACTTGTTCGGAAATGTGGGAAGTTCCTCCCTACAGAGCAGAATGTCCAAGTCTTTATCAGCTGTTGCAGAACAGTAGTGCTTTCTGGAAATGGAGACCTTATGCCAGATCAATGCCTCAAGGGCAAGAGAGAAGCATCAAGTCACTTAAGCAGACCATCTCACAGCTTCTCCTGTAGTCTTGCTCTTCCTTGTCAAATGACTGCATTTTTAAAAAACTTTGGCATTTTTTCCTTTCCTAAGGCAAGTTAATGAGCATACAATGATTATCTTGCTATGGTATCTCAAGCAGAAACAGTGTCTGAAATATCTGCAAGTAGGTGAAGTTAGAATTATGCCCTAAATTGTGTTGATCTCTAATTTAGAGCTAAGTGTTGAGCAATAGATTAAGTAACAGGAGTCATTCATTCTATAATAGAAGTATGCTTCTTATTCTCAGATAAGACAATTTTAAGAGTAATCATTTGTATCATTCCCCTTACTCTCAACTTGAGGTAGTAATAAGAAATTTTTGGTTGGGCACTAAAAAAAATCTTATTTTTTTATTCTTTGAAATTGGATTGAGGATGGCATTTGAATACAAACTTTTTATGCTGAAGTGCGTCTGAGGCTGAGTGGCAGGTATAAACTACCACCTATGAAACACCTGTAGCAGCAGCTAAAGCACAGGTGGAATCCATTCCTTTACTGAGTCTCTGTTGAGGCACTTTTGTTGTGAGACTGCAGGTGACATACTCTTCAGAGTTCTCAAACATGGAATTTGCTATTGTTTCTCCAAACTTCACAGCGCTGATTTTGGAGAACTGTCCGTTAAATCCTCTACAGTCAACTGACTGACGCATCATGTTTTAATTAGATCACTTACAACAATCCTTATGAACAAATTCCATAGTAAATTTTCCATTTAGGAAGTGTTGTCTACGTAATTTCAGATATTTCCCTCAAAGATAGTGTAATTACTTTCTCCTTTATATGTCTAATTGCAGATTTATCTGTAATAAAAATCATGTTACCAGCATCCAGTATCAGTATCAGTATCTTGCATGCCTTGGATTCCACCATTGAGGCTGTTGGCATTTAAAAAAAACCCCTGCAGAGTTAAGAAAGAAAAAATAATCTCAAACAAGATAACGTACATTTAGTTTATTTGTGGTGCAGTCATGCACCTTTAGAAAGAATTATGGGGTCTGTTCTTCTCTCCATGAAACAAAGTGATGAGGCATGTCTGAGACTTATTTTTGTTATCAGAATTTGAGCAGGTAAAAGCTCTGTGTTTTATGTGTAAAGTTTGGTGTTTATGAATAATTTTTCTGTGAACTGGTACTTTCCCACAATGAAGCAGCTGGCTGAGAGTACAGTTTTCCCTGCCTTAGACGAGATCGTTGGTATCCAGAAAGATTTTCCCTGGAAGTTTTTCAGCACTGCATGGATGGAGAGGTCCCTCGGAAGCTCTTCCTGCTGATACATAAGTCAGGCTGTCAAGAGCTCTTTGCTATGTGTTTTTGTAACTCCCATAATCTGTAAACCATACTTGTGTGGTCAAAGTATAGCTGAAACGGAAAGGAGTGTTTGTGAGCTTATGACTGGACTAGCTGCAGTTTCACAGAAGAAAACCAGCTTTATCTCTCTAATCCTTCTGCTGGCAGGCAGGACATGAAAAACGAAGGTAAGACACTGTACCTATTTATTGCTTAATTTTTCCCTATAAATTCTGACCTTGTGGTTAGAAAACCCAACAAAATCCAGTAATTCTCAAATGTAAACAAGTAGAAAAATAGTACTCCTGAGTGCAGGAGTTTGCAAGTATCCAAACCCTAAATATGTTAACACAGCTGTGTGTCATGTGATTCACTGCAGTTCTAACACAAAAATATGCGAAATGTTTGAAAGTGTCCAGAATACTGAAAATTTCTGATGATTCCCTAACTGAACAAGAGCAAAGAGACTATTAAAAACCCAAATGGAATGTATAAAGAGTTGTGTTGAAATGATATGAACAGCTCTTTTCCTTAGCTAATATTTAAAAGTTCCAATTAAAGCCCTCCCACAGTAACGTTGTGTAAGCTAGAGGTCTTGCAGTGCTTTCTGAATGCATTACTCTGAATGTGTATTACTCTGCCTGTGAGCCATCCGGCTCTGTTTTAAGGCATTCTCATAATCTGTTTGGGTTTTGGGAAGGTCAGTGTGCCACAGTTCAGTGAGAGGCAATTTCTTCAGATGTTGCTGAACAAGGTAGCACAGAACAAGAAATATTCTGACTGTGCCAGTGTGGTACTTCAGCTCGCGTAACTGAACGTCTTGTCTGTCTTTATGCAGTGTGCTCTGAATGCAGCTCCACGACTGAAGCTGTTTGTGTCTCCTGGGCAATGGCTGGAGTTCTGTGCACTCCAGCTATGCCCTCAGCCATAGCTGGGTTCCCGTGGCAGGTAAAGCAGTGGTGAGAATACCAGCTGCACGTGCAACATTTGGAAATTAAAATTCATCATTAGTCAAGAAGCTAACCAGTACACTTTGAATGCCTTAAAGTGGAGCGAAAAGCACTCTGAAAGTCACAGAAACATGGCAGAAAGCAAAAACAATTGCTTAGAGAAATATTAGTGGTATATACTCAGTCATAAGTGTTGTCTGCATGCCAGGTCTTCTTTCAAAGACATGGTGTTTTTTTCCACATAGCTACTGTTTAGTAATAAACCCAATAACCTTCTGCAAATAGCTTCTTACCCCTGAGCAATAAATGCAGGCTTCAACTATAATGATAACTGCTGCAGATTAGAAGTTAAGCCTCCATGAAAAAGAGAACAAAGGAAATGAAAGTGTATTCAGTAACATTTACAAAATAATTGTAATTCCATGCAATTTCAAAAGCAATGTTTCCATGTGTTAATAATGTCAAACAAAAAATAACACAACTTTTTATTTTTCTTTTTTTTCTTTAAAATATATTTCCTTCTCATCTCCACTACTTTAGTAAAAATATTGTTTCTTGGTTCAATCCAGCTCAACATTTCTTAAAAGGCATTTTGTGAAGCAAACTTTTCTACTTCATAAGATTTCTATCTGTCATATTTTCAACCTCTGATGCTGAAAGAAAGGTGTCACCTCCTAGTTATTTGGTACATTCAAAGAAAATGTTGTCAAAATATGTGGTCGTTGGTGTTGGCTTTTTACAGATTTTAAGTGTCTCTTCCTTGAAAAAGCATACTTAGAATTAAATTTCAGCAAGCTCAAGCATACAGTTACAGCATCTTTTCTTAAGCTAGGATCTGTCTTCTGGGACAGAGACTGCTTTGATTCATCCCATTCTTCAGAAAGTGTGAGTGACTAGTATTACCTGAAAATGTTCAATATTGATTCTCTGTCATATTAGAAATCATTGCTTCTGATAAATGTATTTAAAATATATTTGTCTACTGTTATCTCTGCCACGAATCCTGGGCTGCATCAAAAGGAGTGTGGCCAGAAGGTTGAAGGAAGTGATTCTCCCCCTCTGCTCTTGTGAGACCCCACCTGGAGCACTGCGTACAGTTCTGGTGTCCCCAATACAAGGGGAGCATGGAGCTGTTGGAGCAAGTCCAGAGGGGACCTCGAAGTTGATAAGAGGACTGGAGCATCTCCCCTAAAAGAGAGATCGAGAAAGTTGGGGCTTTTCAGCCTGCAGAAAAGAAGGTTATGTGGGGAACTCAGCAACCTGCCAGTATCTGAGAGGGTCTACAAGGAAGCTCTGAGCAACTTGTTCCAGTGGCAGATGTTCCTGCACGTGGCAGGGCTGACTGGGACTAGATAGTGTCTAAAGCCCATTGCAACCCTGTAACATTCTATGATTCTGTGATTATGGCATCTCTATGGATGTACGAAACTTACCAAACAGAAGGGCCATTTCTTCTCAAGCCTTCATGAATTCAGGTATTTGATACTACATTTTGCTGCTTGTCCAGCCAACGCCTTGTGGAAATAGTAACAAGATGCAGAAAAGAGCATAGATTGTAGAAATGAATAGGAATAGTGTGAAGGCTGGATTTTCTCCAGAACTTTTCTGTAAATCAGGCAGCTGATCTGAGATGCAGTACCTTGATGCTTCAGGTATACAAGCATTTCCAAATATGTATACTACCATGAGTATATGTGTGATCAACTCAATTCATAGTATATAATAAGTCTTATCTAGTAGAGCTTGGTGTTATATTTACTAGAATTTTTGCTTTGCTAGAGGCAGGATATTCCCGTTTGAAGGATTGTTCTGTCTCAAAAGTGTGTGTACATCTTCTAGGAAAATGCGAGAAAAAATTTAGTGTCAAAAAAGGTTACTTCTGGCATTGAGCGAATTATTTAGGGTAATTTGATTCTTATCTACCAGAAAATTTAAGCTGGGAATACTGCAGCGGTGGGAAGGAGGTAGGCCTTCTACCTCCTCTCTTGGTGGTTAGGCTGTTTATCTGCAGTGATGGATGCTGTGGTTTAATTCTGCCTTCTGCTCTGGAGATTTAGATCCTGCTGTCCTGTCTCTTAGGACAGGACATGAGCAATTAGCAGCAGTGAGGTCTGCTGCAACGTGTTCTCATCTGTTCCTCTTTACATTTTTTTGCTTCAGAGGAGTTGTCTGTCCCTTCAGAGGGTCTGATGCCCTCTCTGCCAGGGACTTGTGCTAATCAGCTGGCTTTAAAGATGTCCACTTCGGTGGTGGGCCACTTAAGTGTTGCATGCAAAGTGAATTATTTTCAATGCAAGGGGTGAGAACCTGCCTCAAAATCCTCTAATAAGTAGTCACAGAATCAAAATCAGATCACAGCTCAAACCCATGACCTGTCCAATCAAGACAGGAGTTTGAATTTGTGTTCTTAACTCCTCATAGGAGTATCTCAGCAATTGCTCTTTGTATAATTCCAAAATGGAACTGGTCCAATAAGCTACTTCATGCAAACTACTTCAATGATAGTTGAGAGTGGAAGAGCAATAGAGTAAGAATGATTCTCCAGCCTGAGAGATGGTACTCACTTTGGAAGCTGTGGCTTCAATACAGTAGAAAGGAGATATAGCATAAAAAAGAGTGAACTGTGTATAAAAACTCAGAGACAACAATCCCTTTTGCAATGATTTTGTAAATCTTGTATTGTATTTCCTTGTCTTTTATGTTTGCATTTCCCAAATGTTTGTATTTTCCAAAAATGCTTCCTGTTGAGACACATGGAACATTTCACGCTAAACGAAGTGCAGTGGTCTGGGTGGGAATGGTAGTGGTTTTGGTGTGGAAACCTGGAAAAATTGTGAATTCGGTTCAGTTTGAACCAACATCCTTTTTCAACTGTTTGGCTTGGCAGCTGAACTGAAAAAACAGTTATTTGACAGCCCTAAGCCCTCCTTTGCAGTTGGACCCTTGTGTTTTACTAAAAAAATTGTACCATTAGTCCCTGGAGCTGTTCAAGCATGGCACTGAGGCATGAAATGGAAATCCCACTTAACTTTAGGGTTGTCTGGATTTTTTGGAACTGGGGGAACTCTGAAGTGAGATTAAATGATGGCATCCACAGTATGTGCACTAGTGGACTCTCCAAAGACATGCTGTTGTTTTCACGGATTCCCTCTGTCACTCACTGGTCAAAAAGATACCTTTGATCCTTATGGGAAATATTAGGAGGAAAGCTCTTGACTTGTGTGCATTGTTAGCTGGGAACAGAGACATTCCTTTTTTTAACTTGTTCGTTCCATGATGTAATGAGAACATTTTAAACAAGGACAAGCAAATTGCAAGCGCCAAGCTTTTTCCTAGATGTTGCTTGTAATCAAACACACCCAACCATGCTCTTAAATACCTCATAATTAAACATGCAAAAATGGAGACTTAATTTGAACATGTAAATTAATCACATGTTGTAACAATGGAAATTCATAACTGAAAATCCATTAGCAGACAACGCTGTTTCTCATTCTTTTGTTTACATGTTTATACTAATCACGCAATAGGATTTTTGGTGCATGTCACCCTTTGAAAATCAATTCTGTATCAACTTAGGAGATGTGTTCCCATTTCTATTGTATAGCTATGCTCTATAAATGCAAATAATTGCAAATTAAGCCCCAAATGTCTAAAGAACAGCAGGAGTGACCATTATTTGATGTATGATGCACATCATGTAATTTCTGTGTCACTACTCCAGGGGTTAAATAAGTATCATGTTTTGGACATCTTAGGAAAATAATAAACAATGTAGCTCATCCACAAAACATCTGCTCATATTTTTTTTGTTAAATAGCAGACAAATATATTTAAAATGTGTTTTCAATTGTCTGCTAAGAAAATAAGTTTGCATAAAACCCACCCTTTTATCCCGAAAAAAATTGTGAGTTTACCTTCTGTAGCAATTTAGAAAAAGCCAAAATTTATGCACATTGTGTATTTAGTAAGTAAAGAACTCAGTTGCTGTGGTGGACTACATTAAACATAGATGGATGAGAATGAGGTCAGTGGAGTGAACACAAGCTGTACTCCTCAGAGCTACTGTGCATGCACATGGCCTTAAAGATGTTTACCCAGTGGAAGTCTGTGCTTGCCTGTGTGTTTCACTGATAGGCTGTTTTCACATGATAGGCTGTGAAGCTTTGCCTAAAAAGCACTTGTGAAAGAAATTTTCACGTTTACATTTTGATTGAACACTAGCAGCACTTCTATTGATAGGGTTTGCCTGACTCTGCGGGGATCTGAGCTTACTGGAGGGCTTGGGCTCTTTGTCATCTGATGGCAACCCTAGTCAGTAAAGCCTTTTTCATTAACTTGGATCAGGCCTTGGAATTCCCCTCCATCAGCTAGTGCTTACTCAGTTGAAAATATTGCCTTGAGCTTTCTCACTGGTGCAGGAAAAGTTCTTCTCAACTGAACCTCTTCTCTGGTTTTATTGTATAAATCCAGCTTGATCCTCAGCGTCCTGCTTCTTAATGTACTATGCAGATGTCTTGTGCTCTTGACTTCATGCCACCCTCATGTTACACCTCCCGGTAGGTCAGCCACTTCCACTCTCTTGTTTTGTTAATCCTTTTTAAATAACCACTTTTTTATAGTGCGACTTACAAGAAATACCTCTCCAGTAATGCCTCAGAATCACTTACAGCCTAAAATGTTGTCATACACATCTTAATCTTAAAACCCCCCATATTGCCCTATTCTATATGCTAACATCACGTCTACAGGCACTGCAGTGAGTTATGGTGAAAATAAGGAGGAAATTTTTAAAGATAATTTCTCACCTTGCATAAGAAATGCTAAATTCTGATGGGAAGCACTTAGACATACATAAGAGCTTGGACTGGTCAACTATCAAACTGGGGTCTAAATAATGAGGGAGAGCCACACTGCAACAAAGTATACTAAGTGTGAAGATAGGAAAGCATTTATAAAAATGCAGCAAACAGCTTTGTAATAATTAGTGGAAATGAGGTCACAGCCTGTCTTTCTGTCCTACGTGAACATTTCTTTATTATTGTGGCATCACAGCTTATGACTCTGTGTTTTTAGTGGACCAGTACAATTTCTCAGTTGTTTTTCTTTCTGTTTTCTCACAGTAAGATGCAACTTAAATTCCTAAACTCAAAACGCCCAAAAATTCAACCCACAAGCCTCAGTGGTATTTGGAGTTTATGTATTCTTTAACCAAAGGCCTTTGCATAGCCAGATACTGGTACATTTTTTAGTGAAATTCTTGAAGCTTTGGGCTTAACCACTGCTTCTTGCAGTGATATGCTGGAAAAAATGTCAACTATGTAGCTGTAATGGAGGGCTGTGGAGTTGAGGTATGTCCATTTTCTGGAAGTGGTAAACTGGTGTCAAGGTCTAGATTGACCTCCATCAGGGTCCTGGCTCCAGCTTGAGCAGTCCCATGGTGACATCAGAACTTTGGCATCTATATTTAAACATTTTTTGTGTTATTGTCATTATTTCAGAGAAAAGCTGATGATCTGGCATGAATGAATCCACTGCAGACATATCTGCTGGAGTAAGCAGAGAACTTTAAAGCTTTATGGGTTGAGATTTGCTTTATTCGTTTTTCATAGGTTGTTAATTCTGAAACTTTTCAGTTGCCTGCAGCAGTGGACTTGGATGTGTATGGGAGAAGTTCTTCAAATTGTAGCGAAGAGACTTGATTTCTGAGAGAACAAAAAGGAAATATACAGAAAAATCCTTGTTGGAACGAGAGATACAAAAGCGCTTAAAGAGGCTTGAGAGCGAAAGAAACACACAAAGGGTTTACAAGGCTGGAGTTAAACAGAACTAAGTAGGATTTAGAAATGTACTTAGAAAAAATAATCCTGAAAAGGAAGAGAACAGCATCCCTTTCCACCCAAAATCAAAAAGGAACACTATTAAAGTGTTCTTAAAGTTCTTAAAGTATTTAGTTTCTTTTAATAACACTCATGATATGTTGGGTAGTCCAAAATGATTGTGTGTGTATTGGCAAACCACAGTAGCCTTTTGAATACTCAATCTTCATCTAAGTGTGTTTCAGATCTTTGTGTGATAAACCTCGTCTGCTAAATATGGGAGGTTGATCTATTCTATAGCACAGAAGTTGTGTGTGATGTAATGAGAAATCTCATTGTCAGGACCTTTTTACTAAGATAGTTCTGAAACTTTGTGGTTGCTTTTCTTCTGGATCCTCTATACAATCTGCTTTGCCCTTCAGTTTATTGTGGAAAACTATTGGGAGCAACCAGAAATAAAATCCAAGACCAGGACTTTATTTCCCTTTTTTTTTTTTTGACAATATTCTTGTTCAGGTTCCATGAATGGGAACATCGTCTATCAAGAAGCATAGGGTTCAACAGCCAGAGTCTGGAGCAAAATAATCTGGCACTGCTATTCTGGGCAGTGGATCATTTGTGGCTTTAGACAGACAGAGCACATGATCTTTCAATCTCAGTTTCCCTTTCTGTAATATAGAGTGATGAGAATAATTTCATTCTTATCTGACACAATATTTCTATTTACTATAGACAGATGAAATGGTATGGAAATAGACTTAATGAGGATTGTTCAAAATCAGAGCATATCCATCATTCATCATTTAATATTTTCAATTTTTTTAGTGAAGAAACTGAGTTCATAATTGAAGATACCAAAACATTTAAAGGTTGGATTTGTATTCTGGAGAGTATTCAGAACTTCAAGAAAACTACCCCCCCACTGTTTCATTATGAGAAATATTCTAAAGGCTTTCCAAAAGTTTTGTCTTTATGCAGAACCACAGTCTGTTTATTTCTTCATGCCAAAGATGAGGTTTGGCACAGGATTGTCCCATACCCTTGCCAAAAGCTATCCTAAGAGCATACTCAGTTAGTTTATATTACTACTTTTGAGAAAGGAAACATTAAAGAAACCATATTTTTAATACAGTATAAAGGTCCTCTAAAGGCTGAAAATTCCTCCCTCTGGCCCCACCTCACTGTAAAGGACTAGGGGATGTGAGGGAAAAAGGAGTCCTACAGTCAATGAGCTGCCTCTGTGTGAGGCCTGGGAGCGAGGACAGCTTCATACTAACCCTCATTTTCCTGCAGGCTACGTTTTGAAAAAGTGCTTCTAAGTGTAGTTGCCCAAGTGGAGACAACCATGGCTTCATTTTCAGCAAGTCTGGGCACTCTAAACACCTGTTGATTCAAGTGAAGATGGACCTAGGATGCCTCCTGCCAGTATTCCCAAACTACTGCAAGTGCAAGGTACCCAGTGTCAGGTCTGTCCCTTTCCCTCTGTGTCCCTTATGCACTGATGCTTTGCCTTTGCAACTTCTATAAAAGGTCACTAAGCCAGAGAAAAGCCATGGTTATTCTATTTATACATATAAATATAACTTGCATATAACTTGCATTTCTGTGCTCTTGAACTGGTATAATCTCTAACTGATGTCTGGAACCCTGAGCCTGTCCCTGCTACCTAGAATGAAACACCAGGCGTAGCCTTTAAATTTTGACTTTGGCATTCTCTTATGTATTTGGGAAGGAGAGATCTGAGGGATCTGCTCACTCTGGTGCAGAGAGATTGCTGATCACTAAACCATTTCATTTAAATGCAGAGGGTTTATTTTTTTACACTTCTATGAAGTCTTGAAATCTGAGGTAATACAAAATTTGAACAAAGAAGGCTATTGTCATAGAAATGACTGAGTCTGTAGACATATTATGCACAGAGTGAGAGAACATTTTAAGTGATTTTAAGATGATGTGTGCATTGTAAAAGAAAAAAGTGTGTACACGTACCCATGCATCTGTGTATCCATTCATCCACTCAGAACTCAGACTGTATGCTCAGAAATGGAAGCCAGCTGTTAAAGCTGTCACCCAGCTGTGTATCTACCTTCTTCTGCAGTGTCCATTCAGCCCATTCCCTGTCCATAGGCTGCATAGGGCAGGCATAGTCAGCTATCAGAGAACTCAGCTGAAGCATGGAAAACACTTTTTTCCATTTGAGTTCCCCACACCATATAGCAGCCAAATTTAATTTTCACATATGCTTTTGTCCCCACTAATGAAACTGCCACTTCCAGAATTTCATGTTCAATCATCTTGTTCAACCACAATGCCTCTTCCTCCTGGAGATGAGTCCAAAGAATTTCCATTAGGTGGCTGAATACCTAAATGTTAGGGATGTCTGTGCAAAATCTGCATATTAAATTAGAGTGTCCAGTCTTGCATGGATACTTGTCTTTTTCTTTTCTGTAAGAATAGCTGTCTTTGAGACCTATCAGAGTTGCACCAGTGTGGATCAAGCTTCAGTGTCCAGGCCTTTAACACTTTTTAGTGTAAGTTAACACTTGAGTTACAAAGCATTTCCGGTATGATATGAAAATGTGCTGAAAATTCTGAAAGTATTCAAAGAGGGAATTATTTTATAATTTGCAATTATTCTCAATACTGGTGTTTCTGGACAGAGTAAAAGTGGAAAACTTTAATGGGTAGATCCTCCTGTCGTAACTTCACACTGATACTCAGATGTCAGTCCTTGAAGAACTTCATCCTCTTTTCTGCTGTAAATAAATATTTTGTTTAGTTAATCTGCTGGAGGATTTAAAAAGAAATCAACATGTTCTGTAGACTTGAAGAATGAGGACTGTTCATTTGTACATTCTGACTGCCTGCATATTACAGGCCAAAAAATATTCCTCTGTCACATCTGCACTGAGCCCAATTCCTTCCATGCTTGATTAAAGTGTTACCTGTAAATGTAAACTTGTGAGCACAATTTTTTTTCTACTGATGTTGATTCTGAAAAACTGTTACTCTTAGCTTGAAATGAATAAAGTGTCATTTCCTATGGCACTGGATTCTCTGGTTTTCTAACAAGGCACAAGCTCCAGTGCCTTGGAGCTTCTCCAGTGTGTAGGAAATTCCAAACAGCTCAATACTAGTAGATTCTCTGAAGCCTAGTAAGTTATGTTCATACTAAACCTTTAATTTATTGGTACCCCTCTTAACACCATTCTGTTCACCCATCTGATGATTTTCCTGCATGTTGTTAAGAACTTAATTGTTTCTGAAGTGTCTGCTTTTAGTTGGAATTGCTGATCATGTCCAAAAAATTACTGAAGGGATAATATGCATGGGACCACTCATGCAGACAAAGCTTGACTGCATAAGATTTGTTTCCCTAGGAAATCTGGCACTTATGCTGTTAGACATATCTGAACTTCTGTGGATTTTTGGTATTCTATTTTTAGTATTCATTAGAGAAGGAGAGATAAGAAAGTTTCATCAGATGCAAAACATCATTCCCAGAGGATATCAGCAATGATCAATGGAGCAATTTCTTTCTGACATTCTGCCTGTTTCTGGGGTTGTATTGCATCATGGTGGGTCTTTGATAAATGTGTTTGAAATACACTGGCCTGATAGACTGGAAATGAGAGTTAGTAAATAGTTTAATTTTTTGTCACATTTTCAAAGGACTTCATGTCAACAGCCAATAGGCAGGATGCAAGTGAAATGTTGTCTGTTTGCCTTCACTTCTGTTTTATTTGCTATATCTGAAGATGTTCCTAGATTTTGTTACAAAAATACTTTTCATTTAGAAATTTGGACCTCCTCTGATGTAAGCCCCAAACATTTCCATTTCTAAGTGCAAGAAGTTGATCCCTATGTAATTATGAAGTGGTGCCAGGTTCTAACCACACTACCTTACCTATCCTAGTCCTTTGGAAATGTTTTACTTGCAACAACTTTATATACCAAACATGTTTGTTTAATGAAAATGTTGTTATGATAACTGTAAACAACATATTTTTTATATGACTAATGTTTTCATGAAGTTGGTTTCATTTTCACAGGTCACTGCTTCCTTTTCCAGCCTCACAAACAGTTTTCTCAATCATTTTGGGCACTGAGTTGGTGCCTCAGCACTTGGATCTGTGTCATGTGATTTGATCCTCTTTTCAGTGTTCTCCTATTTGTCCCTGTTCATGTGCTGTTTTTCTGACATTTTTTTTCCTTCTTGTGTCATTTTATGACAGTGTTTCTCCATGATATGCTTTTTAAAAGAGGTGAGATATCTGGAAAAAAATTAGACTTTGTGTGAAAAAAAAAGCAACTGACCAATAAGCTACCTAGAAAGTAAGTAGTTTTACTTTTTCTAATTTCTTACGTGTGCGCGTGTTGTTATCTTAAAATCTACATTCATGACTTTATCTACAGCATAAGGCATATTTTGTAAATGAGCTTAAACACTCTATCAAATTGTAATTATTCATGAATAGTCTCTATTGCTAATGATATGCATCATGCTAACAGAGTTTGATATACTGGTTATACAAATAAAGTTCATCTGAGGTAACACAGTTTATTCCTTTCTCAGGCATCCAGCCTGGATCTCAGCTGCAAAATAAGTACCTCTCCACAACTCATTACCAAAATAGCAACCTTCTTAATCCTTTGCTGTGAAGAACAAAGGTTCGATTCAGTCTCTGTAGCAGAAATAGGATCTTATTAATGCACTGGCAACTACAGTGTTGTTATTTTTGTTAGAAAAGAGAGAAACAGGAATTTGCTGATATATGTTAGATTAAGGGCTGTTATTGTTTTGAGATTAATTGGATTGCTAGCTGGGCCTTTCTGATGTCAGCTGAAAATCTACAAAATACCTTGTAATTTAATATTCTGGGTGAGATCAGGAGCTACTTCCTGGAAATTCAGTTCTATTCTTTGCATTTGTTCTGAAGGAATCACTGAGGCTATCAGTTAAATGGTGTATTGTTTACTGTGCAGGGAGAAAAGTTTTTGTGTCGGTGTTGCCTGGAGTGCTGGCCTTGCTGGACTCTACCCACTTGCCATCCAGTGGATTAAAGCTGAGACCCAAGACACCAGCGAGGTACCTCTTGCTCAGCCATTGGGGAGGTCTGTGCATTGGCCAAGTGTCGAGGCTTGAGCATGTTACAA
Organism: Aleadryas rufinucha; assembly: GCA_013397815.1. Classification (NCBI taxonomy): domain Eukaryota; kingdom Metazoa; phylum Chordata; class Aves; order Passeriformes; genus Aleadryas; species Aleadryas rufinucha. The sequence goes on along the minus strand of VZTH01017196.1, from coordinate 67,166 downwards.
CTGACTTATGAGTTCACATTTTGAAGTGCTAGAGCTCCAGTGATATTTTATGGAGTCTTTTCTTACTTTGAAGAGATTTGCTGTCTTGTAGTGTTGGGCTGCAGCAAGCTGTAGCATTTGGGATCCCTGTGGAGTAGACTCTGTCAGCTCATCAGGATAAAAGTTGAAATTAGGATTGCAGAGAAGAGCCAGAGAAATTCCACTTGGTGAATTAAATGTTATTGAGCTTGAGGACCTGGAAAAGGGTTAGTGACGGATCTGGGTGAGCTCCCAAATTGGTATGAATGACTGGCATAGAAGGTATTTCTTAGAGCAAAAATAAATGCAGTGTAACTGATCCGTTGAGACCAGCAAAGTTTCTGGAAATGACTGGTGCTTGATAATTCTTAGTGATAGGCAAATGGCATACTCCAAATTACGTGTGGTCCATTGTGTAATTCTGTGTGGGTGTGGACCTTTGCAGGTTATTGGCCTATGCCACCTGGCACAAAATCTGTTTGCTTAAGTCTTAGCATGTAGAACTTTGAGTGTTTATCTTCATGTGTATGTGAAAGGTTCAGGGTTAATTGAGGGAGAACTAACCAGAAACTTAGATCAGCAGAAGTATTCTGAATAACTGTTCCCAGGCCTGAGTAATGAAGACCAGTAAGATGGCATTTGCAGTGAACCTCAATTCTCTGTTTCTATTCCTCATGGTTAGGACAAACCCTGTGTTTGGCCTCCAGGAGATATAACAAAGATATGTCTATTGATGGGGTATGTAGTTTGAGACTTGTGGCTTGAGTGTGTGAACTTTTATTTGTGAGTTGGAAGAGATTTCTGAGCATAGTCTAAGGCAATTATGTAGTATTAATTGCTAATTTATCCTGATTGTCTATGTCCCCAGAAGGCTTTAAGTATCAGGTTTTGATAGAACAGGAATGTTTGAAGTACCAGTAGGATATTTGGGACCAAGTCTGTTCTCTGTTATACCACTGCAAAGCTGAGATTTTTGTATTGACTTCTGAGTGACAGAGCAAAGCAGGACTGGACCTGGGAGACGAAGCTGTGAGTTGCCTGTGTGTGCCTTGGGCAGTGAAACAGCTGACTGAAGAAAGAGCTCATGTACTGCCTGCGTTTCCCCTTGATGGCTTCCAGCTGTCCTCTTATCCTTGGCATGCGAAATGACATTAATTAGTTTCAGCTTATGAAAATAAGTGAGAGGCAGTGTGTGCTACCCACCTTATAGTGCTGCACAGAAACAACGGGCTGCGTACAACAAACCGTGATCACAAATGCTAAGTGACGTTGTTGTTATTAAGCCAGGGGCTGAGTAAAAAGAAAGTTCCTTTGGTAAAGTAGCCATAGGCTGGATGGTTTCTCAGCCTGTGTGATAGACGTAGACATGCCTACATGCAGGAGATCAGTGTGTATGCATCAGTTTGAACCTGGATCGTGCATCAGTTTGAACCTGGATCATACATCAGAGTCACAGGCATTATGCTTTCACCTCCACAGGTCTTTTAGTATTAACTGAGGCAAGAGAAAGGAAAGAGCTTAAATAGGACAGTAAAGAAGAAGGCAGTATTTCTTTTTTCTTCAACCTGTAAACACATATTTGTAGGATATTAACAGTTTGGGGAGTTTTGACTTTATATATTTCTTGCACATTTTCTGATTAGAGTTTCTAGATGGCTTTGTCAGAGAATATGAAGAATTTGCAGGTATAAAATGTATTCAAAGAGTTTGCACACCTTAATTTTCAAACCTGTTAGTTTATTGTTGCAATGCAAGACTGAATATGTGATATTTTTATGCTGCTGCAGTAAGATCTGTCATTACCTTGCTGCCCAGGCTGGAAGGAAAGTATTAGCAGAAAATGACTGAAATCAAGAGATGCAGGAGAAAATGCATTAAGCAAAGCATGAAAATCCCAGTGTCTTAACACCATTGCTGGTCCTAAAGAAAGAGTTTGCTGAATTGGATGGACTGCTACAGACTCTGTTTAAAGCAAATTGGAACTTACAAACTCAAATTTAAGTGAATACTAGAGACAGTGGATAAGGTTATGCAAAAATTGGAATATGTATGGATGCTGCAGTCATGACGGAAGAATTTCTGTGAAAAGGAAAAGAAGGTGTTGACAGGTTGGAGTTGCCCAACTAGAAGTGTTGTATAAGCCTAGAGAAATTATCCCTATGATTTAAAAATATAAATAATAAATGAACTACAGAAACTCGTGTGGACAATAATGAGTCTGGACAAATATACTGCTAAAAAACCAATGTCTGATTACTAAGATTACTCGGGAAATGAATCATACTGGGGTCATCAAAGAACAAAATTAGATGTATTGTGATTGAAAAATTAAATAGGTTTTTTGGTCATAGAATGTAACTGTGATGAAGTTCTGTTATGACACTGGAGGAGAAAACTGAGAAGAAAGCAGAAAACATGTTTGGAAGGGTAGGGAGAAGTGGCTTGTATGAATTCTCCATCTTACATTTAACTCCTGATGCCATCTGAGATCAGAAGTGTTGCAGATCTTCAAGCAGGTAGTTTCCACTTAATTTATTGCATTAACCTATATATACAGTGGGTAGAGGTGGCAGACAAACTTACTGTTATATATTTTGCTATAAAAATGGTGAGTGAAAATTAGCCCGAGATCTAGAAAGGGCTGAAACAGACATGGTGGAACTGCACCATAGGCTGGGGCTGCAGCTGAAAGTGGACAAAATTTGAAATAAATCCAGTTTTTATTTCTCCTTTCTGCATTTTTCTGTAGAAAGATAAAGCAATAGGATTTGTGTGCATTGTACAAAGTGTAATTCTATCAAAGCATCTGATGTTTATCTCATTTCTAGGATGGGTGCTGTTGTAGGAAATCTCATGTGTTGCCCAATTGCCATGATCTTAACCAGAGGGTTTTCTGACTGCAGTGCTGAATTTAAATATATCTATCCTATCCATTCAGTAATACTTTGTGAGGTGCTAGTATTCCATAGGAACCTGTCACCCTACAGAATATGAGAAATTAAATTAGTGAAAGGAGTTTGGTAGAGCACATGTTGATTTTATGTTTTCTTGAAGAAGCAAATCTGAAGGAACATGTGCCTCTGAGCAGGAGATCACTCTGTCTTAGTGGAGCAGGACGTACTGTGAATTGGGAAAGTGTCAACCAGGCAGCGTTTTGATACTCAAAGTAAGGAATAGTCATATCAATCCAGAAAGCAAAGGAAACTACCATGCCCTGGCAGGCTTTCCAAACTAGTGAGCAAGGCCAGCCTTTACTGAACTGTGAGAATATTGCACAAGATTCATCCTGCATTTCTACTTCTAGCTGCTTGAGTCACTGGAGGTATGTCTACTCAGGGTTTGGCAAGCAGATAACTCACTCTGTCCATGCTCCAAGCTGGCTGAATGAAAGCTGCCTAGGAATGGGAAGCTGTGTAGCCATCATTAGGATGTGGCTGAGCCTGAACTGATAAGTTCTTCTGGGAAGCAGAGTGTATTAGCTTGGGATCAGAATTAGAGGGTTGCAGTTACAAGACTTTAGGATCAGAGGTAGCTTCTATCTGGGCATCTTGGAGCACTTGCAGATGGAATTACATCTTTTTGCGAATCTGTAAGGATGGAATTGCATCCTTAATATGTTAGAAGGGTTAGCCAGACGTGATCTGGAAAAATGGTGCCCTAAAGGCAGCAAATTGTTTTAAAAGAAATCTTGAGTAAAAATCCAGGGCCAAATTCCAGCTTTAGCAATTTGCTTTCAGATGCTTTCTGTCAGGTCTGAGGACTGATGTATGCTAGTGTTAGAGGGAAAGACTTAAAACTGTATATTTGAATGTAAACCCAACTGGTCCATGGAAAGGACTGTAAACTCCTTTGTTTAAAATGAATGGAAAGTGCTAATGATAGCTGATTTATCTGATGTCCCAGACTCCTTAAGTACTTTTGAAGATGTTCTCTTTCAAATTACTTTCTGTAACTTATTTCCATGCCTCTGATTTTGAGAAAAAAACCCCATTCCTTAATAAATTCATGAGTGTTTAAAAATTATTTTGTCCTTAACCTCAGGAGTCCATTAGTTGCTGTGTTCTGGAAGCAAATGAAAACAATGCATTCTGTAGGATATAAAACTATTCCTAACTGTGGCAGTGGATCACTGCAATCATTAGATTAATACCAACTATTATCATCCAGGATGCTCATCTGGTTTTACTGAGCTTTGTTAACAAAATGGAAATGTATGATTAAAGTCATCCTGTCTGTCCCTCTAAAGTTGTGCCTGTGAATGAGTCACTGTTTTACAAATGGGTGTTGCCAGACACTGATATTGAATACGGCTCCAGCCGTCAGAGCTCTTGGTCAAACACCGCATTCTTGGAGTCCAGACTGGAACACTGAAATTCCCATTGAAATCTGTGGGAATTCTGCATGGCCAAAGCCCAGCTACCTTTATGGCTAGCTGAGGCAGCTTAGAGAGAGCTGTAGCTCTATGCATGTAGTAGCTTAGGGACTCAATATGAATTTCATGCATCTCTTCACTTAGTCACTTGAAACCCAAGATGGAATTGAGGATACCACATTCCACTTAGGCTTTGTATGCTTGAGGTCAGCTGAGTGCCCACTGCTGCCTCTGGACGTGACACCTTCCACCCCGCTGGCAGAGCTGCAGCTGTGGTTTCTCCGCTCCCTGGGCACAAGGAGTATTTGCACAGAGCAAACCCCAGTGTGTCAGTCAGCTGGCCTGCCCTGCCTGCTGCAGTGGTCCTGGCTGGCTGCACCAAGGGTGGAATATGCTTCAGCCTTTTCACAGACACAGAGCTGCTTGCATGCCCTGAAAATAAACAGCTTCCAAAGATCTTGTGGGGTTGCTCACAGTAATCTGTGTCTTTTGGGCAAGGTTGACCCAATAGTTAATTTTGCTTGTTTGCCTCGCATATGAGACAGGGATTGAATAGTCCTGGCTTTGGGGAATTTCACATCTGGATTCAAACTCTTTATGGCTACTGTCCCCTAATCTGTGCCATGGGCTGTTCCCAAGTCATAGTTCTGTACTTTTCCAAGCTTTGTGTTTCATATCGTCCCCTCGGGGTCATTTGTAAAAGTGGGAGGGCCAGATTAGTAGTTGCAAGAAAGAGAAGTATCCTCACTGACGTCAATGCAGCTCTTCCACTTTAGCAAGGGATCAGGCCCATCTACCAGAGTCACGGTCTGCTGGGGAGGAGGGGAGGCAGCCTCAGAAGTGTTGGGTTTGCAGTTCGCCAAGTGACAAACAGAGAATCTGAGTGCGGTAGCCAGGCATGTTACAAAACACACTGTTGGAGAGACTGCTCTCTCTGGAGGCTTCAGTCTTGATTTACTTACTCCTGGTCGTTGTCCTGATATTCCATGGCTTTCAGACAATTAAAAAAGCCTTAATATATGGACTTCTGTGAGGATAATTGGCTGAGACCCCTTGTGGGTTTTCTGGGTGGTTTCATGTGGTGTAGGAGGCCAGTTGTTGGCATAGCTGCTTTTGTGCAGCTGGGTAAGGCCGTAGTGGAAACAAGGCTGGTTGCTCTATGTTACCAAATTTATGACTACACATAGGTTTAAAGTAATTTAAAGTTTCCAAATATTTTACAAATCTTCAGATATTTTAAATAATTTTGAAAGCATGAATTTATGGGAATAATCCTGAATTGAAAGGAAGAGAGCCTGAAATCTCTGAGTAAAGCAGAAAAGAGACAGGGTTTTCTCAGGTGTAACGGGGAGTAGAGGAGGGGGAAAATGCTGCAGAACCTTTCGGAGATCCACTAGTGCTGCTCCCAGAACTCTGCCTGTTTTATGCATTTCTTCTCTTGAGCTTTTGCTCATCTGAGCAGTCTCTCCAGAAATCAGCAATTGGAAACACATAGCAAGTAATTCTCTTTGCCAGGTAAATGGGAACAATAGTTGAGTGGGAAAGAATGAATCATTGCCATTAACAAGAAAACTAGGGTTGCTCTCATCATCAACACAATGCAGTGTCTATTCTCAAATGTCAGGGCTAATAACTCACCATTTACAAATTAGATTTAACCCCCTCCCACACAAACCCACATAGTCCTTGCTAGCCTCCAAGCTTAGGTTATAGCTGCCTTTCTCTTAGGGCTACCAATAAAACCTTCAAAATACATATCCTCCAGACGGTCTGGCTTCTTTCAAGATCAAATACTCCTCCCCTTTTCCCTTTGGATTTTGTTTTAATTACAGCTACATCATTGAAAAATGTGGAAAGCCCATCTAAGGCCCTAATTATCCTTAATGTAAGAGGACCATTATTGTCTACAGATGAAATGAATAATACAACCAGTAAGAAAGATTCCAAAGTTTTGATTACCTTAATAAATTCCTAAAAGTGAAGGAACTCACAGATCTTTGTCCAATGCAACCACAAATTATTAATGCAGGTGGGAGTATCAAAAGCTAGAGTGTTTCAGCTGGCATCTTACAACATCTGTTGAAATGGTGTTTTTCATCCAGTGTGCTGATGGATTATAACTATAGCTGCCCAGAAAAGGTGTAACAAGGATGCCAGTTTCCTAGATAACCATCATGTAGGTGTAGAACATGAAATGCTGCTAATTTCAGATGCTCATCAGGATATTAATGACCTCCATACTTTGAAAGTAATGGGCTTGTTTGAATTCCTGGTCCTGAAATATAGAAGACATCCAGGATATGTTTTTCATTCAGGGTGGCTTTTAAAGTGAAGTTAAAACAGGTAACTGGAAAAAAGGACACAGAAACAAATTTGGGACTTATTAGTAGAGTCCATTTAGCAAATTCTGATTGCCCAGTTCAACATCAGCAGTTTTTTATTAATGAATAAACCATTCTTTCTTTCTCTGAAGATTGAGAATTCTTCAAAGTGATTTACACGCAGTTCTTAGCGCAGCTGTTTGCTGGGGGTGTGTGCTCTGTGTGGGGGATCTATCAGCAGTCTGGCTACCTCTGTGTGATCTTGGGTAAGGCCTGGATAAAAATCAAAGGCCAGATTGTTCTGTTTTTCCAAATGTGTTGCCTGGGGCCTGCTAATTAATAGAATGTCTAGGAATGTCATACATCTATTGAAAAAAAGCGTCACTTGAAAATTGCTATTGTTTTAATTGAATGTTGTCATTTTCACATAGTGACCAATATCTCAGCCTACCAGTCTTCTTGAAACAGCAAACTGGAACACGGGAAAACTGGACACTCATAGGGAAATGCTGTCTCTTTTAAAGTTATTTTTTAACGTAGGTCTCACAGAGTCATAAATGCTCCCACATGTTGACTGGGGGCCTTATCCTGAAATCCAAACTTGTGTTTCATTCTTATGAATTATTCCAACATAAGCCAGTGCTGGAGGCTGTCTGTAAACAGGGGTTAGAGAATTGAGCTGACTTTGACCTAGCAATGGAGCATAACTCTCAAAACATTTGCCGGAGATACGGCACTTTGTGCCATAGACAGGCCAGCTGAAACTCTGAGGTTGTGCATGGCAGTAGGCATGCAGGGATGCCTACCAGTAAGTGCTTGCAGGATTGGGTGGTAGGTGGTCCTAATTTATTTGCTGTTTTAACAGAAATCTGGGATTTGTTATGGAGTGAGTTAGTTCCTCTGGGAAAGGTGGGTGTAACTTGTCAGGACATGAAGGATAACTAACCTCAGACATTTGGGAAGTTGTGTGTGTGTGTGTGTTTTGATGCATATGATTTTGTTATGTAAAATAGTGAGGCTCACCCCCTGCTCTGCCTGTGGGTTTCTGCACAGTTCTTTTGAAGGAGAAGGGTAGCTCATATGATGAGGTGAGAAAGAAGATGAATGGAAATAGAAACCAGGAGGAATCACTTCTTCAGCTGAATAGTTATAAGTGCTTCTAGAATTCAAAAAATTTTTGTCCTGTGTCACTGGGCATGTAGGGGAAAATATAGAACATTATCTAAAGGTCACATCTTGATTTTTACAGATTTATTTGGCCACAATTTATTTGTACATGATGAGAAACATTTTGTATGAATATCTGACTGTAACCATTCCTCAAATGCACTCCATGCTGTCAAGAATGGTCAAGAAACTAAAATCCTTCTTTTTCTTGTCTGTGTAAGTCTTGGATTGGAAGCTGGTTTTCATTTGGTTTGTTTCTATCAGTGCATTAGAGCAAAGGTGTGTGCTTCGGACCATGGGTATAATTTTGAAGGTTTCTTATGTTGAAAACTCTCTCAGTTGGCAAATAGATCATTCAATGCTATATTTTCTGGGAACCCAGCAAAGATGATGGCATTTTGGAGGCGGAAAGAAGCAATGGGGAATGAGGGGGAGTATCTTTTTATCTGTCAAATACAGTTGTGGTATCTCTGCAACACTGTGCTTTAAGTGCAGTGTGCTGGTCTTTGCTTTATGAGAGTTCTGGAAGAGTTTTTGCACTGCACAGTCTGATTGACAAAGAGGTTTTCTGTCCTCGCATGNTTTACACGCAGTTCTTAGCGCAGCTGTTTGCTGGGGGTGTGTGCTCTGTGTGGGGGATCTATCAGCAGTCTGGCTACCTCTGTGTGATCTTGGGTAAGGCCTGGATAAAAATCAAAGGCCAGATTGTTCTGTTTTTCCAAATGTGTTGCCTGGGGCCTGCTAATTAATAGAATGTCTAGGAATGTCATACATCTATTGAAAAAAAGCGTCACTTGAAAATTGCTATTGTTTTAATTGAATGTTGTCATTTTCACATAGTGACCAATATCTCAGCCTACCAGTCTTCTTGAAACAGCAAACTGGAACACGGGAAAACTGGACACTCATAGGGAAATGCTGTCTCTTTTAAAGTTATTTTTTAACGTAGGTCTCACAGAGTCATAAATGCTCCCACATGTTGACTGGGGGCCTTATCCTGAAATCCAAACTTGTGTTTCATTCTTATGAATTATTCCAACATAAGCCAGTGCTGGAGGCTGTCTGTAAACAGGGGTTAGAGAATTGAGCTGACTTTGACCTAGCAATGGAGCATAACTCTCAAAACATTTGCCGGAGATACGGCACTTTGTGCCATAGACAGGCCAGCTGAAACTCTGAGGTTGTGCATGGCAGTAGGCATGCAGGGATGCCTACCAGTAAGTGCTTGCAGGATTGGGTGGTAGGTGGTCCTAATTTATTTGCTGTTTTAACAGAAATCTGGGATTTGTTATGGAGTGAGTTAGTTCCTCTGGGAAAGGTGGGTGTAACTTGTCAGGACATGAAGGATAACTAACCTCAGACATTTGGGAAGTTGTGTGTGTGTGTGTGTTTTGATGCATATGATTTTGTTATGTAAAATAGTGAGGCTCACCCCCTGCTCTGCCTGTGGGTTTCTGCACAGTTCTTTTGAAGGAGAAGGGTAGCTCATATGATGAGGTGAGAAAGAAGATGAATGGAAATAGAAACCAGGAGGAATCACTTCTTCAGCTGAATAGTTATAAGTGCTTCTAGAATTCAAAAAATTTTTGTCCTGTGTCACTGGGCATGTAGGGGAAAATATAGAACATTATCTAAAGGTCACATCTTGATTTTTACAGATTTATTTGGCCACAATTTATTTGTACATGATGAGAAACATTTTGTATGAATATCTGACTGTAACCATTCCTCAAATGCACTCCATGCTGTCAAGAATGGTCAAGAAACTAAAATCCTTCTTTTTCTTGTCTGTGTAAGTCTTGGATTGGAAGCTGGTTTTCATTTGGTTTGTTTCTATCAGTGCATTAGAGCAAAGGTGTGTGCTTCGGACCATGGGTATAATTTTGAAGGTTTCTTATGTTGAAAACTCTCTCAGTTGGCAAATAGATCATTCAATGCTATATTTTCTGGGAACCCAGCAAAGATGATGGCATTTTGGAGGCGGAAAGAAGCAATGGGGAATGAGGGGGAGTATCTTTTTATCTGTCAAATACAGTTGTGGTATCTCTGCAACACTGTGCTTTAAGTGCAGTGTGCTGGTCTTTGCTTTTATGAGAGTTCTGGAAGAGTTTTTGCACTGCACAGTCTGATTGACAAAGAGGTTTTCTGTCCTCGCATGACCTTCTTTTAATTTAAAAAAAATTCAATAAAAGTTCAGCCACACAGCAAGGGATGAATTTAAAGACTGCACACCATGTGACAGTGGTAAAACTTTCATAATAGCCATCATATTTGTTGGTTTAAAAATCAACTTCATTGTCATAGTTAATAGTTTGCAGCTGCTGTAGAACAGAGGCAAATTGCTATGTATGTGTCAGCCTTAAATGCAAGTAAGATTCAGTGACTAGGAGGACTCGGTTAGTTTTTCCTATCTATTGGTAGTATTGCTGATCATCATCTCTACGCGATGAGAGGATTTCATTGCCACATTTCAGCACTGCTGAGCTGATTATGTGATCTTGCAAGTAAAATAAACTTGTTTTCAGTGTCCTGCCAAAATATACTCCACAACATCCCATTAAAAAGGCTTCTAGGGTCATGCATAAGTAGGTGCAACCCCCTGCAAATCTATGGGATATCATCAGCATTGATTTAACTAATGATGGTAAGTTACATGAAAAGTGTTAAAGAATCAGAATTTAGCACCTAATGTGAAGCTCAGTAATAAAAGCCTTTTTGGAATATCACAAGGTAAGTTCTCTGCCAACTTATGACATATGAAAGAAGTTATAATTTGCACCAGGTTTGTATCAGATGGGAATGGGAAGTACGTGAAACAACTCTGACTCCATCAGGCTGGTGATGTGCAGAAGGTGTGCAGAGTCAAAACAGTCCAGTGGTCAAAGTGTAGCAAGCAGGCTGGGCAGGCAGAGCAATATGTGAAGTGTCTGTTGGTTATTCTGGACTGAAGGCTATCCAAGAAATCCTCCCTAAGGCATTGGGAGTTGTGGCAACCATAGGCAATTATGTCTAAAGGGATCTGTTGTGCATTTAGGCTGAGAAAATGTAATGTTATTTAGATGTAGGGAGATCCTACTTCTCCTCCTCCCTACTCTATCTGCTGTTAAAGCAGAACTGAGTTTAAACTGTGGACCTAAAGCTGCAAAATGATGTGTGAGGGGTATCCCCTTTAAGTCATCTCAGAAGGACTTGTGGTCATTAAAAGCAGAGCATCCCTTGGTGTTTTAGGCACCTGAATCTGTGGAGAAGTTGTGGAGTTCAGTAAGTGCAGGTCAGGCTGCCCAGGATGCTGTGTTCTCATGAGTGAGGGTCAGCTTTTCCTCCAAGAAAGTAAACAGTAGAGGAGCAAGAAAGGTTTAATGACTGAGCTTACAAGAAGACAGTACTTTTAATGCTGAAGTCAAAGACTCGGAGCCTAAATGGTGGGAAAATTTCCCCAGGGAAGAGGCAGCCCACACAGTCCTGCACTGGATTATTGTTAGTGCTACTTCACTTATTCGGTTGAGATTTCTCATGTGTTTCCTGGGCCAGAACCTGACCCTCAGGTCTCATTTACAGTTCAGAGAATTTCAGTTTGGCATTTCTGTGAACATTGTGTAATTGCAATAATTTCAACTCTTGTTATTCCTTCAAACTTGGATAATTTGTCAATGTGCTAGTTTATTTTATTCACATGGAGACCGTCACTAGCACTGAAGTCTAAAGTAAATACACGGGATATCTAGTTAATCTGTGTTTTTTTTTCTCCTGGCCTTCTGTCTTTCTTGGTTTGTGGAGGTTTCTTTGTTTTAAAAACAAATGGAAGTGTATACAAGAAGATGGGTGGAACCTTCAAAGCACCCTGTTGTGTGTGAGGGCTCTAGGAGAGTGGCTCTGGAGTCTGGAAATGCCACACAATAGGTACCTCCCCCCATTTCTGAAGTATATTCCCCATGCTCTTGATGGAGTTTCCTAGCCCTGAGGAGTGAGGGACATCTGAGCTGAGCCCTGGTTATTTGTCAGCCAATTCACAATTAGTCAAAATGTCCTTCCATAGAAAGAGTAGAGAGGGAAGGGAAATCATAGAATCATAGAAAGGCTCAGGGCTCTATCCAACATGGCATTGAACTTGTGGGGCATCCACAGCTTATCTGGGAAACCTGTTCTGTGTCTCACCACCCTCAGAGTAAAGAACTTTTTTCTAACATCTAATCTAAATCTCTCCTCTTTTCATCTAAACCCCTTGTTCCTGTTTGTCCTATAACTATATGCCCATTTAAAATATCATTCTTCCTCTTTTTTTTTTCATGCAAAAAAGCCCCCTTTAAGTACTGGAAAACTGCGGTGAGGTCTTTCCAGAGCCTTCTCTTCTCCAGGTTGAACAACTCAACTCTCTCAGCCTTTCTTTGCAGGAGAGGTGTGTCAGAGACTGAAAAGTTCATGCCTCAAACATTGATATAAAGTTTTGTTCATGACAAAGAAGCTGCATCCAAAGAAGCCTCCCTGNCTTAATAACAATTGGATCGTAACAAGGTGCTCCAACACTGATCATTTTTGTGGCCCTCCTCTGGACTCGCTCCAACAGGTCTATGTCTTTCTTGTGCTAGAGACTCCAGAGCTGGATGCAGAACTCCAGGTGGAGCCTCATGAGAGCAGAGTAGAGGAGCAGAGCCACCTCCCTTGACTTGCTGGCCACACTGCTTTGGATGCAGTGCAGGATGCAGTTGGCCTTCTGGACTGTGGGCATACCCAAGATATACTCCTGTTAGAAAAGGTGGGACAAATGTCTGGAGAGAAAACAGCTATCGATGTGTTGGAGCTACCCCTTTAGCATTAGACCTGCATCTATTTTTCTGCCTTTTGGGACAGAGCAACTTGCAAGTTTTTGACCAATAGTTCTCTGTCTCCAATGTCCCTGAGTGTTTCCTGAAGATTGTGGACAAACAGCCATGTTTTTCCACCATGGTAGTCTTTCTTTTCTGAAGGAGACTTCTTCATTTAGGCCTACAAAAGCAGTTGGCCTGTGTGATTAGAGAAAGAGGGTGGACTTTATCTAATTAAATGTAAAGGCACCTGAAGTGCAAACATGCTGTTATGGTGGTCCTTGAGCATTCTGTTATAATCTGTGGACATGGAGTCAGTGTGGCTAAGGGACTGTAGGTACCAGCTCTACTTATCCTAGAGCAGATGTGTAAAATGGCAAATGGACTCCGTCCATAATAGTGTCTCTATCTATTAATTAGAGGGAACCGAGACAAGAAGAACATCCCCAGATTTTTTGTCTTCTGCTTACAGTGGTGGAAAAGTTTGTAGAGATGGTGGTCTGTGTTTTATCTTCCTTCTCGTGTTGCTTTCCTTCTCTCCTCTAAACATTGACAGAACTTTTCAGGGTAGGCATGAAGTAAGTCTGTTGAATATAAATTTTGATTTTTGTCATTGTAGCTTTGCCTGGAACAGCACATAATCTACTGACATTTTGGATCTGCAGGAGAAAACCAGAATGTTTCCACCATCAAAGGTCTCTTGGAGTTGTTGAAAGAAGGCTGGAACAGTCCTGGTTTTTGGACTTTCTTTTCTTAAGGTATTTTTCCTCCTATCTGATTTCCAAAGAGGAATCTGATTTTCATTTTACGTTGCCCCACCCCTGTGGCGTTTTTGACATTGGCCAGAAATGAGAAGCCTTGAGTTGGAAAGGTGTCATCAAAACAATGACTAGATATACTTGGAAGAAACATTTATTATTTGGCTTGCTGCTGCTGAGAGCTGCTAATTACCAAGCAATTATGACTAGACATAATTTTTCACTGTCTTAAGCTGCCTCTTGGGTTTAATATCTGTCAGAAAACAAAAACCAGAAAACTTCTGAGGAGCCCAAAAAAGGCCAAGAGATGTATAAATATTTCCTCAGGGCATCCTTTGCTACCTTGGACTTCAAGGCCAGGAGTTTGGCTATCACTGCCTCCTTAGAAAGCATTCTTGGCTCCAGTATCCTGATCCATCTTTTCTCCTCTGGATTTTCAGATAATCAAATCATAAAAGTAGTTAGGGAAGTACATTTTGCATCTGTAACTTCTGTGATCTTTGGATGCTTTAGGAGTCAAAACTCCACATGGATTTGCCACAGCTGAGGGCTGTGTGTTTGAATCAGAAATCCTTTTGCACACAAATTACAGGGCAACCAGTGCAAAACAAAGTGGTTATAATGCATTAGCTAAGCAGGAAGCATAGAGATCTGTCTCTGCTGTGTCAGGAAACAATTTGTCTGTGGAAATGGTATGGCACAGTGCTTGGGAAGACAATGCTGTGAGCAATGTTCTGTAGGCTGGTGGCTTGAGAAGGTCCTACAGGGGCACTGTCAGTGCATCAGTAGGCCTGATTTATCACTGTATTATATTAATTCTACTCCAGGGTGACTCCATTCAAGTCAGTGAATTTATCATAGGGTAAAGCTGGGGGAAAATAGTGCCTCATCCCTTTTGCTTTCTGCATGAATTTCTTCCACAGAGCCACATCAATACTTTCAGTTCTGTCCTCTCCATGCCCGGCTGTGACAAGGTGGGAGCTGGAAGCTTCTCATTGTTGCTTAGGGGAGTTGGGATATATTCCTGGTACTGGCAGAAGTTTCTGAACCCCAGATTTTCCAGCTAATTCTTAAAAATGATTTCTGGTGAAGACAGACACATGAATCTTAGAGTGTGGTTCTTGAGAAGGCACTTTGAAAATGGGATTTACTGTTCGGGTGGAACACCAGAGGCTGTCACACCACCAAGCTGAGAATAAACAGAGAAGAAAGCCTACATGAGAATGCCATGGAAGTGTGTATAAATGAGGGAGAGAGTAAACTCTTGCATCCAAACAGAGTTTGGCATTTGTCTGTAACATGCACGTCCTTTGCCAGCATGAAGAACAGAATTGAGAAGTGAAAATCTACATCTCCATGTTCATCTTTCAGCAAGCTTCCAAGCATACACATTTCGTTCAAAATCACTACCAAGCTGTTTATGATGCATCTGTGCCAACTGCAATGTTTTATGTAGCCATCGAAGCCAAATCATTGTGACCTGATGTGACTCAGTTTTCTAAAAGGGTGCGTCTTGAGAATTCTCATTTTCTTCAGTTCAAAGTGAAACACTAGGAAAAGTGTTGGAATGGATCTGAAAACAGTGCAGCATTCTTATGCAGAGGCAAGAGTGCCATTCAGGCAAACACCAGAAGAAAATCTGTCTTGGGTGTGTTTTTCAAAATGAGTCTGAAATGTTCATTGGAAAAGTGTCAGGAATATGAGACTTAAATGAACTTATTTACATGCTCTGATTTTGCCTATATCTGTGGTATTGGGAAGTGCAGTAATGACTTCTAAGTGCTCTGTTCCTGAAATTTTAGTTCACTTTTTTTTTCCCTGCATGGAAATTTATTTAAGTGTGTATGTGAAGTCTGTTTTTTTCCTCTCTGGTTTTATTTTTTTCCTTCATATTTATCTTTGTTCTTCTCCATATTTTGCTGAATATAAGTTTTGTATCTCTGTGTGACTTTTAATCCTGTTGTGCATATGGAGAAAAATTAAGTGAAAATTTTTCTCTTTTCGTGGTCTGTTTTTTTTTTTTGTCTTTTGCTGCTGTTTTGCTTGGATTATAGAAAAACTCTTATTTATATATTCAGCTGTTTAGATATGTTCTTATGCATAGATCATGATTTATTATGCGTTTTATTCTTGTTTCCTCAAATACAAATCAACAGTAAAATTTTCCAAAGTTCTTCAAATTGAGGTCAGATGCTTTCAGGCTCATAAATCCTCTTGGTCAGTGTAACACATTTTGATACTTGAAATTTGTCACCATCTTTCTCTTCAGTAGCACTGCCTGGTTTTAGCTTCATCTGAGATTGAACTGGACAGTTGAGCATTGTCAGAATTTATAATGAGCAGTTGGAGTTATGTGTAATAACACTTACCAGAGATGCTGGGTTGTTTTGTTTTTCAGAGATTCCCACTACAGCAGACAACAACAGACACAGATAAAAATGGCTGTGTTTTTTTTTCCCATGCAAGCCATGAAAGTTTTTTAATTTTTTTTTAAGTATAGTAGTTGATGGGAGACTTCCTTCTGATGAAATTAGATTCAGTAGCATAATTGATGAAACAAGAAGGAAGAGATTACCCTAAATGACCTTTCTGTCTGAATCTTTATTTGAAAGGGAGAAAGACTCTTTTGAATGTGCTTCCAGATAGTATCTACATTTCTTAGAAACATGCAGGGCTTTTTGTGGGAAACCCCCAAACTATTTCTGTGTGGCTTTGGCCAAAATTATTTGGTTTTCTCTTACCAAATTTCAAAAAGGTTGAATAGTTGGCTTTTCTGAAGGAAAGGCAATACTTTCCGTATAGAAAAGTCCCTGTTTTTTTAAGCATTGTTTTTTTTTCTTTCCACATTTCTGACAAGCAAAAGAGTACAAAAGTACCTGGAAGTACAGTTCTTGTGTCATGAAATGTCAATGTGAAAATAAGATTTACAGTCTCTGAGTTTTTGCCTGCTGCATCACCAGTCAGTGCCAATATATTAGGCTCACAATTTGATGTAAACACAAACACAGATTAGTGTTTCTTCCACTGCAACATTGCAAATACCATTATGGCTAATTGCCATTGACACCAGTTAGTGAGGAATAGAGGCTGTAGTTGCTTAAACAATCTGTATTATTACTTAAAGGTATCAGCTGCCCTTTTTACAGCCCTCTGCTGTGATTGCTGGAGTGTTCATACTAGTGCAAAAGGTGTCAGATGAGGAAACTTTGCCAACTGAAAGCTAAGAATGTGAAAAAAAGGAAAACTAATGTGGACAGGAGAGAGTATCATAAACTGAGGTCATGTAATTTGGTTGAAGTCTGAACTGATATTGCTTTGAAGTTTCAGTGCAGTCACGTTACATGCTTGAGATTATGCAGTGTTGGTGCCACAGTGAATTACAGATGTTCAGTTTTATGGGACAGTTCTGTTTAAAACCAGGGTTGGATGCTATACCTGCTGGGTAGTGTGCTTTATGGGCTGTTTCAGCAGGTCAGCATAAAACAACAACCCTGATCATGAATCTTACTCCTGTGTGAGTGAAAGAGTCTGTGCTGGTCTGTGTTGCCCTTCCTAGACACGTGGAAGGGGTTCTCAAGTGGTGATTATTTTCCTATCCTTGTCTCCGTAGACTGTGGGGATACATTTACAGAGTCTGAAACTGCTTTTCAGAATGTGGGAGTACAGTATTGTTGCTGTTCTGTCTACTTCTTATTTTAAACCAAGGGATTGTACCTCCTGAGTTCCCTAAATCAGGCTTGGAGCCTTCAGCTATGATTGAAATGAAGATGAAGGCTTAAATGCAGGGATTAGATAGTTAAGATGAGGGTTTAGAAAATACTCATTTTTGCCATCAGATAATTTTGTGATATTTCTGTAAAGAAGGCTCTTCAACAAAAACTGGAAGGAATTCGGCCATGAGGAATTCCAGCAGTGAGAATTTGAGATGTTTGGGAAATCAGGAGCAAACTGAAACTGAGGTCTTAGAAATGGTGGTATTTTTTTTTCTGGTGCCAAAAAGCGTGCCAAGTTATTTTGTCCTGAACAATCTGTAGATTTAATCTCTCTTGAAGTGCCCAAGGGGTTCTCTGACAGAGTTTTGGAATCTGTGGTTCTCCTCAGTGCTGTGTTTTACAGCTTTGTAACAAAACACTGAAGCTGATTTCTGTAATGGATAAAGTGGAGTTCAGTATATATTTGATCTCTTTCAATAACTAGAAACCTTAACCATTTTGTAAACAAAGACTCAGTCCAGTGTGAATATGCCTAGAAAAAAAGAAGTTTTATTGGATTGTGGAAGTAGTGTATCTTGTATCTTCTTCACTTATTAAAACATAAGGCCTTAATTTCAGAGTTAGGAATAAGAAAGATGACAAAGAATAGCACTAGATTGGAAACTATGAAGCCTGTGCCTAACTCCAGTGAAAACAGTTATGGCTGAGTCATTTTGATGAAAGCATGTACAGCCAATAAATTCAATAAATAGGTATATTTAAACACATGGAGGCAATGATTACATAAGGAAACTTGAGAACAATATTTTAAGGTGTATATAATTTTTTTCATTTGCCATGAAAATGTATGCTGTTGTATAGATTTCCTTTCTCTTTCCCACAGTTTATGAAAAGTTGAGGCCAGTAACAGCTTGAAGACTGAACAGGGTATGTCTTTAAAATCCAGCCATTCTCATGCACACCTGCCGGTAGTGGACATTGACCTCTTTCCTGCTGTGGGCAGATGTCATTCAGTTCAGGAAATATCAGAGAGGAGACACAGCTGTGGCTTAGCACAACAGTGACCCTACGAAACATGGCCTTGAAAATCTTACTGTGCTGGAAAGCCAGGATCTCTGAGCATTCCCACTGCATACAGTCTTTGGCGTGGTTAGCAAGGGTAGAACAGTTTAATCTTTGCACTTTCCTTCTCTCTTATCTATAGATGTGACTAACAGTGGGAAAGCTAATGAGCAGATGAACAGCAGATATTTTGAACTTTCAATATTTCTGAGATATTGAGGTAAAGCAAAGTAGGGCAAAATTTTGTATAGAGAGGTAATGCCTTTTACTAGGTGAAATGATAGTACTGGAAAAAAACAGCAACTCTCACTTGATGAAAGCTCATCACTTTTCCCCAATTTTTACATCAGTTGCTTCAGTGATGTCTTCAGCTCTTCAGCAATGTAAAATCACTTTTATTTCGTTACCATTAGTTATTTATTAAGTTTAAAGACAGAAGACAAAATAATTTAACTATCTACATTGTGTGGATGTTGCAATGTGAAATGTTCCTGAGGGATATACTCTTCTGTAAACTGATACTGTGTTTTAATTTGTGCATCTGTCATAAAAAGTATTTAGACTGAGCAGCAAAATATTTGAAACTGTGATATTTTACTAGGAATATATGTACTACAATGTATATTCAGGTGACAATGAAACATATTAACAGTGTAATGTTTGTATCAGGTACTCTTATTTTGTGAACTACCTGAAGTTATGTTACCCATCACTACCACGTGCCATCATAGAAATCCAGTTTCACTGAAGTGTTAAGTTCTCTGCTATTCAGGAAACTGTTTCTTTGGATTCCATTTTCTCTGTTTTTAATAAATCTTGGTTTTGGCTAGGATCACTCTTGCCTAGGTAATTTTACAAGAGTGCCTGTAGAATGATGAGAAGCTGGTCAGCTTTATGAAGAAGACCTTCAGACTTTCCAGAACTTAAAAAGTTCCTGTTAGTGCCAATCATTAGACAGGAAAGAAGTGATTCTGTTATTTTTTAGTAAATTTTGCCTCCTGTCAGGCTCCAGTGAACAAACAAACAAAAAAAACCCCAGAATCTTGCAGACTAAAGAAGGCTGAAAATTGATGTTGGTGGGTGGCCATATAATATAAAAAAAAAAAAGATGAAAATTGTTAATTTACGCTTGGCTCTTGCAGTGCATGAGGAATGCCATCGCTTAGCCATCATGTCATTTGGAGCATTAGTCACAAAAGGAGCTATGTGGCTTGCTGATAATATCTGTGTATGGGAAATCCTCAGAGGATTTATTAAGATGATGCATCCATGGCTGGCTGGACTCTTGTGAGCTGTGTGGAACAGCCAGAGCATGTTGGATGGGCAGCTCTCTCTCTGTACTAAGGTAATTTTGGCCTGTGAAAAATACTGTCAGAAATGCTGGACTCCTGTGTTGCAGGTGGCATTTCGAATGCTGCAGTACCTGGGTGCCAAAGTGCTTAGAAGTGATTCAATGGGTTAAACCCAGAAATCTGAGTTTGCCAAGTATTGTCAGAGACAAATTCTTTCAGCAGTTGTTCTAAGACAGCTTATTTAAACATAAGGCCTTAATTTCAGAGTTAGGAATAAGAAAGATGACAAAGAATAGCTCTAGATTGGAAACTATGAAGCCTGTGCCTAACTCCAGTGAAAATAGTTACAGCTGAGTCATTTTTTATGAAAGCATGTACAGTGGCTAAGACAGAAACTAATGGCTTCAGCAAATGAATTGAAAAGAATTCCTACGCCTGTTAGAAAAAAGGCGTTGTGCCTGATTTCCTATCTGTAAAAAAAATCTGAGAATAAACACAGGTGTTAAATATCTTGAGGTAGAAAACCAATGTCTTCTTCATGTTTTATGATCTACAAATTTAGTGTGTCAGGCCCCTTGCATAGTAGCTGATATGCATTTTCCACTGAGCCAGGTTGCATGATGTGCTTGAAGATGAAGTTTAAAGTATCTGTTTCAGTGGCTACTTTTAGCCCATTTGACAGACATTTCTACGGGGTAAAATGCACAGCATAGCTTCTGGCTGGTCTTTCAGTAGTAAAGCTTAACATCAAATTCATAACTTTATTAACATTTTCATTACTTTGTGACCTCATCCTAATAGGACCAGGTTGGGTTCAGGCAGGGTAAGTGATGCATTGGTTATAGGACACATTGGCAAACTGATATCCACGTGCAATATGATGTGTGATATACGTGAGCTAGAAATATATATGTGAATGTCACATTTGGGGAGAAGCACACTTCCTAAATCATGGAAAGCGAGAAGTTAGCCTCAGTTCTTTTCTTCTATATATATACTTGGACTTAGTCACTTACTGAACTGAATTTAAATAAACAAATAAGACTTTATTTGTACTTGGTAGAAAGTTCCAGCCTCTTTCCAGTGAAAACTTTGCCATTAGGTCTTAATGAATAATGAATTTTTCACTTTACTTTTGGAATTAAAAAAACCTAAAAAAATATTTCAGATTGACTCATAGTGAAAAATTTTTATCTCACTGTAATAAAAAATCCAAATGTAATGCAAATAAAACATTGTTTCTGCTTACATTAAACATTTTCTGCACCAAAATACTTCATTTCATATAATTGTGGGTTTTTTAATCCCCCTTAGTTTTAAATACATTTTAAAAGAAAACAATCATTTTGAAAAGTCAAACCATTAAAAACAAACAAATATTTTCAAGGTTTTTGTGTACCTCTCTGCTCTCATCCTAGCTACATTTTACAGCAAATAATCTACTAAGTGGTGTTTTTTTAGTGTTGATTTATAAATGATTACTTTAGCTGTCCTAGTCATCTTCTGATGGCTGCTTGCCATGCTGTGATGTGTTTCGCAAAGTTTTCGGAGAATTGTGGTGCATACAGTTTGTGCACCTGAAAAATAAATATGGATAAATACATGTGAAGGCCCTTCCTTATCTATGGTTGGTGTAGGCTGCAGGTTAGGCTAATCTTGAAAATGTTTAATTTCCACAGGGTAAGTGAACCTTTAGGCTTTGTTTTCTGTGCTTGGAATGGAATCAGACTAACACTGTGTTATCTTATTCTTCATCTCTTCTACATTTTAGGTCTCCATTTAGTTGATTTTGGAAAGCGTGAAGTGTTTGAGAGGATTAGAGGCGACAGAAGAAGAGGAATTCAGAGCATGTATTGAGTAAGGGATATTGACTGTGGAGGGAGATTTTGGAGCTTGTTGTGTTTATGGACAACTGCATCACAGAGTTCATTTGAATGCTCTGGGGTTCATAAACTTGTGTAGCCTGGAAGGCAGGGCCCATTGGAATGAGTCAGAATTTCAGTGCAAATGATTTACCCAGCTTTAAGGTAACACTTAAAGAATTAGTGGTAAAATAATTTTATTTTTTTTTTTTTTTAACTTCTAAAGGTCTAATTTAAATTGACAAATACACTTAAAACTGCAGATGGGCTCAAGCTGAAAAGTAGAGTGTGTGAAGCCTTTCCAAGCTCAGGCAGGTTGGGATCCAAACATTCTCCTACTGCTCTGGCTTTTGGTTCCTTTTAAATTCCTCTTTGGTTCTTTATTATGTCTTGTGTAAATCTAAGATGGTGGGAACAGCTAGTTACAAGGGATTTACAATTGTTTGGGTGGGTATTTAATGAGAATTTGCTTTTTCTCAAATTGAGCCTGGACTCCTGAGCCAAGCTCAGTGTCCATTAATGCCTACAAGCTTGCTGCGTAGCTCACACCTCCAGCTAGGACTAGTTGAGTTCTACTAAATTTTCCTTTCCAAACCTTTTCAAAGGCTTTGCTTCAATCATTTCCCAGTGAGGCTGGACTGCTCTCAGCCCCAGTGTGATGGCTACCAGTGAAGAGGCCTCAACAGTTGCTCCATGTATTTTTGGACAGGGTAGAAATATTATTATTGTTAGACACATATAATGCCACTCAATGCTTTGTGCTACAGAATTGACAATTATCTGACTGCTGCTTTCCTTCTTGAACAGCATTGAAGCAGTAACTAAAATTTGGACCAGTAGCCAGGAAGATTGCAATTGATGGAGTGACACATACAAACCCTGTTTTGATTTCAGCATTCCTCATCTGACAAGTGTTTACCTAGACACTGTGTAGTCAAAATGAATTGTCATTTTCTGCAGCCCCAAGTATTTGATGTGTCAAAATTCCCATGAAAATAGATAAACAAAATCTGAAATTTCCAGATGGACAACTATACTGCAAGCAATCTACCCATGATTCAAGTTTGAAAATGATTTGAATCACTTGTTGCAATACAGCATGTCTTAAAATATTAGGACTTGCTGTAATAATAAAAACAATCTTAGTTTCTATTCAAATAGGTTATGTATTTTGATTTTGGTGGATCTGATTTTATGTCATTCTCCACATTTTCTTAGATGCCCTGACGAAAGACAGAGGGAAAAATGTTCCCCAGTGAGCCCAACACAGGCAGATAGACCAAAACTCTCCTTGGCAGTGGGGGTCTGTTGTATTCATGTTCTGGTGAAATCGTGAAGAATGCTGTTGAGTACATTTCCTGTGACTTATCTTATACTTTTCTGTGATGAGCACCTGGAGAAGCAGCCTGAATGCCCAAAGCTTGATTTTTCGGAGGAAGTTACATGCGCCCTCCAGGTAGTCTGAGATTTTACATACTTCAAAGTGCAATCTGAAGTTAAGTAATATAGTTGTTGTTCTGTATGTGGTTTGAGAGATGTGGTTTGCAGATATTTAAAATGTCATGTGTGGACCTTAAAAGTGTAATTAATTAATGAATCTTATTTTCCTACCTTCTTCATTCCTATCTAACTGTGTATGTCACGTGTACCTACCTGGTATAGATGCAGAAATCCACATATAATGTGCAAGTTCCATATTAACCCTTTCCGAATGAGCCATACAAGCTCTGTAACTGCTCATTACCTGGAATGGTCAAGCTACTTTTTGTGTAGACTAGAGAGGAAGTTTAAATCAAGATGACAATTTTGAGTTTGACTGAGGTCAGAAGGGCCTAGGCTCGAGCACTGAGATTCTGACACTATTGTTGTGAAATTTCAGTAGCTTATATAATTTTGTATATCACTGATGAAAAGTTTATACAAAAAGTTTCTTGAATTTTAGAGAATATCTTCCCTGTTTCTCTATGAGCTCTACCCTGAAATTTCTTGTGGTTATGTCAGTTTTACATAGTTTTCTTTGCTGAATTTGGTCTTCATATATAGAGTATAAAGGAAGACTCATATTCTGTGTGAAACGGAAGAAAACTACATTGCACTGGAGCCTCAATCCATATCTCATCTCTTGTCTTTGTATAGCAACAGCTACTACCCCTATGGTAAGGGAAAGCTGAAATACCTCCACATCCATCAAAATGAATAGCTAAAAGTGAGAAGAAATTATTTTCTGACCCCATACTCACAGACACTTAACTTACTTCCTGGAAAATACAATTTTGAAGCTGAATTCATTGTTCTATCTTGCATAGCTACAGAAATTATTAGTGGTCATAAATGATTCATTCCTTTTAAAAGTCCACTGACTCAGCGACGGCTAGGACCAGTTCGTTCCTCAGGTCTACCACAGACAACAGAAAAAAGTCTTTAGTGTTTTTAAACTTTGTGACAATAAGATCTGAAAAAAACTTTACCCAGACATAGCATTGTTTGTGGTATTGGACTTTGAGACAGAGGAGAAAAAAGCACATATTAGGTAGTGTTCTATTACCTTTTAAACATAGCCTAAACTATATATGTCAAACCTAACACCCATTTTCATCTCTGCTTTCTAAAAGTGACCATTTTGTTTTATTTGATGTTCTTGTTTTAAACAGAAGGTGGGAGGAAGAAAGAAAGAAAGAATGGACTGAAAAAATGTAATTTGCATTGTGAAAAGCCAGTGGTATTTGATACTAGTTGGTGCTACATAGATTTGACTCAGATTTCCACATTTTCTGTAGTGTAGGTCTTATGAATCTTATTATATACAGTGCAAAAAAAAAAAAGAAAATCCAACATATTAAACAATGTCTTACATTGATATAAATCACTACAGCTTTGTACAGCATGTAGAGGACTAAGTATTAAGTGTATTTGGGGAGTGGGGGGTTAGAATACGATCTTTAAGGTCCCTTCCAACCTAAACCATTTTATGATTCTCTGATTCTATGTGCTATATTACACAGGTATTAATTGTTGTGTGTGAGTAGCTTGGTATCTATTGATGAAAATCTGCATCTCAGATATCCTTAATGATTTTATGTGGGCATTGAACAGGGGAGGGGTTTTACTGGACCATTATTTGCAGTCTTCTGCACTGGGGATGGACTGCATCATATAATCCCATCCCTAACCTCATTATTTTTCATCATTAGCCAATGAATTACTTTTTGCTCCTGCACTTCTTTCAGGAAGCTCTTCCAAGGCTTTGTGCAGCCTATTGTAAGGAAACTTGTTCTTTTTGTCTTTCCTAAAGTAATTCAGGCCACTTTATTTCCCTCCCAACATAACCCTGTAGTTAGTCCTCCAGTTCTTACCTTATGCTAACACAATTCAGAGAGAGCAGCCACGTTTCATCTGTGCCCCCATTTTTGTCTCTCCCACAGTAGGCTCTCAGTTCCCTACAAGGATGACTAGACCTTCCTTCTACCTGTTCTGGTCTGAGTTCATCTTTGCACACAACAAAACACAGAGCACTGTCTTCAGTTTACTGTTATCTTCTGTAATGATATTAATACTTCCCAATTTCTATTGGAAATACTTTGCTTTTGCCATGGGCTAGTATCACATTGCACTTTATCATCACTCTGGTGACTCATTGTAATCTTGTGATTAAGTTCTATGCCCAGGTCTTCTGCTGGATCTGTCATTTCCAGCTGACCAGAACCATTTTTGAAATGATACTTATTAGTCACAGTAGACTAAGTGAAGAAATATGTTGGCTATCACATTCAGGAATAAGTAGGTCCTACCATATTTGGTAGCATGTTTTTTCCAATATGTCTGGGAAATTTATGTGTCCACACAATAATACAATTTCTGATAGCCATTTTCTTTCCAACAAAATATTAATGAGGTCCTCATCCAGGTTCAGATTTGATCCATGTGAGGCAATGGCAAACTTCTGACCCTAATTCATTTTAAAGCCCTTCATTCAAATTGATTTTGACCTCAAAAGCTATGGTTTTATCCATATTACTGCAGATTTTTATTTGCAGAAGTGGTCTTTATTAAACTGTGGCAGTATTCTGCTCCTGGTTTTATTTCTAGCTTTCAGAAGATTATCATATATTTCAATATCCACTTTCCAATAATGAATGTTAGTCCACCAAGTCTTGTTATGGCTCTACTCTCTGATTTCATGTCCTCCCCTCTTGGTTTCACTTCCTCTGGTTTGTAACCTTGCCACCTTTCATTGCTTTCCAAACAGCAAAGTTGTCTCTCTGTTACCTCACCCATTTCCACTCAATCATTTATGATCTTTTCAGTAACTGAACTGTCGCCATGACTACTCTTATATTCTCTGCTTATACTTCTTTCTGTTTCTGCTGATTTTTTTTCTTTTTACTGAACTCTTTCAACTGTTTTTCTTTTGCCTATGTAGCAAAGTGGGTTTTGGAGAGTGGAACATGACTTTTTTCCAGTTTTCTTCCTTGGGTCTCTTAATTTAAATCTCTTCTGAATGGTGATGCTAGTTTGAATCTTACAAAATTGGTCCCTCAGGCAGTCTGGTGGAGGCTCCTTCACGTGGGCATTTTCTCCAAATACTTCTTTGTATATGTATTTTATTATATTACTTTATTTAAGGTATATGTTTGACCTGAATCACAACATGATTGGGTCCTTTTTTTCCCTGTGGCAAGAGGTTAGAATATTTGTAGAACTATTGTTATTTGCTGTAAAAGGATGTAAGCAACTTATTCCCTCCAGTTCAACAGTCCCTGTAGAGTATGTACCAAGTCAAGAATCTTGATTTGGCAGCAGAGTTATTCAATGTAAATCTTGTGTAAGCCACAAAGCCATTTTGGCTGCCACTTGTCAGAAAGCTGCTTGTGGATGTAGAGTACACACTGGCAAATCTTCTCCTTCCCATCATCCTGATCCAAAGAAATGTCCCTATGGAAATACTTCTAGAGAGACACATGATCTTCAGTTGGCAATCCTTTTTTCTTTGGATGCCTGGCTTTTTGCCAGGAAAGGCCATTTCTTGATTAATCTGAAGGCAATATGTATTTGTCATATTTCTGGTTTCTTCAGACGCCTCTGACTGCTCATTCCAGCTGACTGGGCAGCTGGCTTATTCTGAACAGAGCCAGGTAATGCTTCTCTGTGGAGCAGATGTCATTGAACACAATCAGTGCATTCCATTAAGTCTGCCAGATGTCTTCTGACTTAGTCAACAATTTTCTGTTTCATTTAAGGGGCTTGGGAGGGTGTAGGTTCACCAATGTAAGAATAAATTTGAAAAAAAAGATTACAGTCATGTTCAGTTTCATCCCCTAAATCCAGGCAAGTCTCCAGACAATTCTACAATCACAACTATCTGGAATATCTGGAACACTGGAGAGCAAAAAATTCCTGTTGTACTTCTTTCTGTGGGGAAAAAACAGAAAAAAAAAGAAAAATAAAGAAAAAAAAGTGGAGACTGGACATTTTCCACTGTTTTTTTTTCTGTCTTTGTTCCCATCTACTTATGCTCCGACATTTTCATGTGGCACTTTGGCAAATACAGGTGTATAATTCATGCTGATTCTTTTGTCTGCTTGAAAAAGGCTTCTGTCTTTGGAAAATTTGACCTTATCTATTCATGGACATTTTTGACAACTCTATGTATTTTTTTTTTCTGTTGTTTCAGTAACCTCTTGGTTGGCCAAAGGAACACTGTTGACACTACATTGGCCAAAAAAACTCCTGCAGTTTCAATTGGCAGGGTTATTTTCCAATTTCTTCCCTTGATTACTGGGACATGCAGCTAACTTTATGCAGCTTCTTTGTTTCAGCCAAAAGATGGGAACATTTTGTGGAGAGAGAAAAGTGTGCCCTCTTTACATTCTGTTTATTTTACATTTGAGGAGTCTTTGAGGGAGGATGTTCTACATCACTTCTTAGTTTTAATAAGGAAGCTGTCAGATTTTATTCAACTGAGCATTATTAAGTGAAAGGATACAAATACTTCAATCCAAACATCTTTATACATATTTTCCAGAAACTTGCTTCACCACATCAGTTTTTCAGAATCTGAAATGCAACACACTTTAATTATACATAATGTGATCATAATGTGATGTAATGAAAAGCTTGTTAGTCTTCAGCACAAGTAAATAAAAGAAAGCAACTCAAACCCCTTGAATATAATTTGTGTATTTTTCACTTGCATGTTTTTCTGTGCATATCTTAACATCTATTGCGTGTTTCTCTCTTGCCTACTCATACTTTTTTTTCTGTGGTGCTTTTCCTGATGTACTCTGTGAGCTTGGAAATAAATAGGTGGAGGGGAGAGGAGGTAAACTGGGAAAAAAGAGTTCCTGTCTTGTATTTACTGCTTGAAAAAGTGGAGACTGGCCCCTTTCAGATACAGTATTTTAATTTATTTATAGTCTGCTTTCATAGTAATTTTTCTTAATAGCTTATTCCCTCCAGCTGAAACACTGAAGGCAACAACTTCAATGCTCAGAGAAATCATTTGGCACTGAGAAATGACCAATTACTTGTTAGAGCAAGAACAGCCAAACCCTGCTGGGGCAGATCCATTGCCATAACAATGAATTTTGGCTGATTAGACTTCTGTTTTTTTTTCTTGTGTATACATTTTTGCAATGATATCTGCATCTATATTTCATTAAAAGCTCAACATCCCCATCCTTGTCTTGTTCCTCATACCTTCTAAAAGATCTGTTTTCTTCACATTCTTGTCTCTAAATCTTGTAAAAAGTGTCTCAGCATGACATAAATCTCACATATATAAAGTGTTCCTATTAATGTTCAAAAACCGAAGTGCAGTTAAACAAGTCAAAGGTGGTTATCTAGATACTTGCAGCATAGTGAATAAACTACCCTACTTTGATATAAGAAGTTTATTTTACCTACAAGAAGGGTAATGTGAATGTTAGCTAAATTCTAGGATTGCCGAAGACCACTCTTTCTCATTCATTAAAAAATGCCTTTCATTCAATATCAAGCAGCTGAAATTATTGACAGTAGATTCCTTTTAAGGTCAAAACTATGTATCTTTCTCCTCTCCTAGTTTTTAATGATGTCTGGGATTTCAGCAGAACCTATGGGATTTAGCAACAATTTCCCTTTAAAGGGCACTTGGTTTTGGAAGTCTAACTCTTCCAGGTTCTTTCAAAAATACAAGCTGTTATTAATAAACTATCATCCAATGCCTGTAACATTACATCAGACTTCAGCTTTTTTTAAGTCCAGGAGACCATATGGGTAGTTTATTCTCAACCACTTCTAGGAACTTCTAGATATCTTACCAAATATTTAAGAAAATTTGTTTAGGAGTGAGAGATCATTGGTAATTTGGTGTCTGCTCTAGGAATTCAGACAAAGAGAGAGCACTCATTATTTACTGAACTGCTTTATTGAACTACAAAGTACTGTAATGATAATCTGATTTAACTGTGGTGTTCTTATAAAGAGAGATTACATTGATTTTAATATATCTAGTTCCTCATATCTAAATGATTTGAAAGAAAAGACCTACATCATAAGTAAAGGGGAGTGATTTTATAATGATATTTTCCATAAGCAACTAGGAAATCATGATAGCTTTTGGAGATATTCAAAGACATCTTCCTAATGCTAATGTGCTAATATGAAATGTGCTAATACGAAAACCTTATGAAATCCTTTTTTGCACCCCTCATATCACTTTTCTATGGGAAACTGCTTTTACCAGAATGTGTCTAGATTTATTGTGGAGAAAAAGTGAAAGTGTTTCAAAAAAATCTGTTAAATAATTTTGCAGTTAAAACGATTGCCACAGTTTCAGGACTAATACTTCAAGTGTATGCTTTACACTTGAGAGGGATGATTCTTGAAATAGTAACCTTTCAATTAAAGAGAAAAAAAATCCTCACATTATTAGATTTCTTAGGTTGGGTCTCATGGACAGCAGTTGTAAATTCAGTGTCTCCTTCTGTATGATATTGCTGTGATTGAGGCAATCATATTGTTGAGACAGGTCCTGCAAATGTTTCCTCACTCTGATTGCTACCAAATCCTAGCTGCCTGCTGCCTCCTAGAATAAACATATGGTAGGAAAGCTGCTGGTGGAAATTTTGTTTTATATTCAGTGTAACAGGGTAACAATGGTAACAGTTGCCACTGTTCAAAGGGAAATGACTGATTCAAAACAAAACCTTAACCTGGCAACCTGTCAGAGCGAGACAAGCAGTGATGCCAGTCAAAACAGCAAAGGCTGTACTGTTCCTCCTCCCTCAGTCTTTCTCCTACTATGAAAGGCTGTATTATTACAGTGTTTATTTTATCTCTGAACATTTTGCTGATGTAGTTCTCCAGTTCTTTTTTATAGTCAGTTCCTGCTCTTAGGTGGAATACTTGAAGAAATTGTCAGTCTGTTCTGTCTGTTGCTGTTGTGCCTGTGTTGCACTTCAGTGCCTGAAGTTTTACTGTGTGTTACACAAAGCTTCTGCCTTGACTGGAACTAGAGAAGCTGCTCCAAGAAAGGGGTGGGATGTAGCTGTACCACGCTAGGAATAGGTAGGAGAAGGAGCTGTGACAGCCAACAGCTGCAGGGTAAACTCTGGCAGGGCATCCTACAGCATCTGGCAGCATCTGGTGAGGCATCTGACAAAACTCCTGTCATCCCCTCTAACGTGCTGGGTCAAATGTGGGCAGAAGGAGGTTTGGGTTGGGTCAGGGTGGGACTGCACACCAGGCAGCTGAGTTCTTGAGTAAGGCTGTTATAGTCCAGCAGTTTGGGCCCTCAGATCTTGCACTGTGGCAGAAAGAGGAGGAGCCAGGTGCCACCCTGGGGCACCCCAGGTTTGAGGCAGAAAAGCAGCTGACCAGTACCATACTCTGCAGCCTAAGCATAGAGCAGCAACATGAAAATTAATGTTATTGATCCCTCTTGTGTAGAAGGTCGGTCACCTTATGATGATACTTCTTTCTGTGCATAAATTGGATAATGACTTTACTTCCAAGGAGATCCTGAAGTGGAGCAGTCAGCTGCTGTCACCTGAACAGCATCCTGAACTGCAGTGTGCTCCTTGTAACACAATTCAGCAGTGACTATAGCCCACAGCAGATTGAAGAGATGAGCATAAGTCAAATTGATAGTCATTATCTCATTGAAAACAAGGTCTTCCATGCTGGTAAGGGCACTAAACAAATAGATTACCCAAAAAAGAGTCACAGATACTGTCTGCATTCATTGGAGCCAATAGTTCCCAAATAACCTTCTTAAGCCAGGAAGAAACTTAGCCAAAATGCACCCAAAGGCCTGACCTTTGCCCAGCACCTCCCATACCTTGGTGAGTGACTTTGGCCAGGAATGAAGCAGAGAAACATTGGCATTTCCTCTGTCAAAATATTATTCTGCCCCCATGGATGTAGACAGTCTTTTCAAAATATATTCGATTTTTATCTGCAAAACAACAAGAAAATTTCCTCACAAGAGGAAACTTTAAAATCAGCTACTCAGAAAAACAGCTTATTTGAACCAGACTATTTACAAATCCAAACAAATATTCTTGGCCAGAATACTAAGGTGGAGGCAAATAAATATTTCTCCTGCAACTGCAGGTTTATAGATTTAATATCCTTATGCCTCATTTGGTGAGTTTTGGAGCTTCTTTTGCTGTAACTGTTACCTTCTTGTCCAATGCATTTTATTGCTATGGACTGACCATAAACTTGGATGGTCTGTGTAATGGAAGGGCAGGAGGAAGATGCTAGGTGTAACCATAGCTGTATCAGAGAGGAAAAGATATTTAAAACGTTTTTATGGTATCTCCCTGAAGTACAAGCACGGCTTCGTGTGAAACTCACTCTATTAAGGTGGCAGGGAATCCACCACTGATGCAAGGCTACTGTCCGAAGTTGTCCACAGCTGTCTTTTGGTAAAAGCATTCCCCATTTTTCATTTCATAGACAAAGGACAGGGTCTGATGTCACCTGATAATACAGACCAAGGAAAACTTCAAGCCTTTGCAGCTGTACCGAGTTTAACCGGGAAAGGAGTTGGTAATGAGTATTTGACATGGCAGACTGAGATTGTGAGTGAAAGAGGCTATTTACTGGAGAGCCAGTGTCTCCCTCCTCCTATTCTCATTGCAGTCATTTTACTTATTCCATTTTCATCTGAACCTTTTGCTTTGGAGCAAAGTAATGCTGTGGTTACTTTCCTGACCAGTCTTCTTGTACCCACACTAGGAGGGCCTGTCTCTCTGCTATAAAGACTTTTCCTAACATCTAATCTAAGTATTCTCTCACACATGATGCTAATTACTTCTTGCCATTCTTTGATGGAAACAGGATATGTGATGACTTTAAAATTTTAAAAGTCAACATTGGCTGATGTTTATAATTCTGTTTTCAGTCTTCTGTTTTTTCCTGATAGGTCACATTTTATAAATTTCCCCTTGTTCTTTTTTCTCCTCAGGACTATTTCCAGTTTACCACAACTTTCTTAAAATGGAGAGACCAAAATAGATGTAATGGAGGCTTTACCAGTCATTAGTAGAGTGGATAATTTCCTTCCATGTTTTATGTTGAGCTTTATTTTTAATAAACACAGAATTATATTATTCTGTTTTGAAACATTTATCTACAGTTGACTCATATTCAGTCTGTGATCCAGCTTACCCAGTTCTTTCTTTTCCAGCCTTCCCTTTTTGATACTGTGTATTTGAGTTTTTCTTTTAATGCAGAACTTCGAACTTTATAAAATTTCATCTAAGTGATTTCATTCCTGTCTCCCCACTAATTTATCACACTTACTTTGGATCTTCTCTTTCAAATTGATTTCAGTCTCTTCCACTTCTGTCTTTGCCCAAGTTTTAGAACTATTTCCTGTTCCACCAAGTTATTAATGACTTCAGCTGTTCTGAGACCTTCTCAAGCATAATCTAGTTTGAAAATGAGCCATTGGCAGTCACTTTTTTCTACACAATTGTATACTTATAGAAATAATATCTAGATAATGTTCCACTGGTTCTCTTAGTGAAGAAATTGTTTTAAAGAGATTATCTGTATTTTTTATATTTATTTCCCAAAATTAATCCTTTTTTTTTTTTTTCCTTGAGTATAATCATTCTAAAATATTTTAAAATTGTTCTTTGCATTTCACTCTTAAGCATTTCACATCTTAAGCTTCCTGTATCAAATTCTTCAGTTGGTGGTTAATTGAGTTCAGCTATAACACAATTCCTTATCTGGTGAATAAGACTCCTGGTTGGTGTTTGTTCTTTACACATTGACAAGCCAAGGGAACACTTAGTACAAAATGAAGTGTGTTGCTTCTAAAAGTGCATGCCTGCCTGTCACATTATCCTTCCTGTGCTCTTTCAGCTAGGACTGTACAATTTTGTCTGTTTTACAGTATTTTTTTTTCATTGCATTTCCTTCATCTGATGTTATTTGCTGCTTACTTTCTTTACCTTCAAGCCTAGCATTTGAATAACTTATTTTTAAAATGGCCACTGTAGATTGAAATGTTTAGATTTTCATATTTATCAAAATAGCCTCTGGATTTTTCTTGAATATAGGTGGGCTTAAAATACTTCAGTTTTGTTTTTATTGTCTATTTTATTTGTCTATTTACTTATTTATTTAATTGAGTCACCTAGGATAAAATGGAGCCCATATTTTATTTCTCCCCTAGCATCAATAAATTTTCAGATTTTAGTAAAGTTCCACAAGTAAAGTGCAATATTAAAATATGTTTATTAAAAAGGATTATATCTGTTAATAATTTTAATAAATATTACTTTCCCTGGCTCCACTAAAGCTTCTGTATAAAGAACCATTGACTTCAGTAGTGCTGGTGTATTTTCTAGTTATGTAGATAGATATATTTAGTAATTTTTGTGGTGATTTTGTAGAGCAAGGCTTTACTGTGAAAGAGTTTGAATAACAGGATATGACTGTTAATATAAATACAATAATGCACAGATAATGTGATGCATAGTCTTTTTTCAGATCCTAATTTTAATGAAGCTTTTCTGAGGCATTGAAAAATGCTTCCACAGTGGTTGCATTATTAACTCAGTGCAAATACACTTGGACATTAGACAATGCTCTCTGTTGGGTAATTTTTTTTCAATATTATGTCTTCTTCAAGTAAGATTTAATGAGAAGAACTTTTGCACTACAGTGAGAATAAAGCCAGTGTCTAGAATGTGTTCTATTTTTTGTCAAACACTGGCTCTTAAGAAATGCTGTCTTTTATTAATGCTAATAGCCTTTCTCGGGGTCAATATTGGCACCAGTGCTGTCTGACATCTTTGCTGGTGACATCGACAGTGGAATTGAGGGCTCCCTCAGCAAGTTCGAAGATGACATGAAACTGTTTGGTGCAGTCGGTATATTGGAGGGAAGGGTTTCATCTCGTGTGAAGACAGGCTGAGAGAGTTGGGAGTGCTCAGCCTGGAGAAGAGAAGGCTCCAGGGGGAACTTGTTGCACCTTCCAGTACCTAAAGGGGCTGTAAGAGAACTGAAGAGGGACTTTTTTACAATGGCATGGAGTGATAGGACAATGGGGAATGACGTCAAACCTGCTAAAGAGTGTAGATATGAGATGTTTAGATCAGGTATTAGGAAGAAATTCTTTACTGTGAGGGTGGTGAGGCACTGGCAGAGGTTGCCCAGAGAAGCTGTGGCTGCCCCATCCCTGGAGGTGTTGTAGCCCAAGCTGGTTGGGGCTTTGAGCAACCCGATCTAGTGGAAGGTGTCTCTGCCCATGGCAGGGGGGTTGGAATTAGGTGATCTTTAAGGTCCCTTCTAATCCAAACCATTCTGTGATTCTATGATTCTGTGATTTTATGATATGAAATAAAAGTCAGTCAGTTAGTTGAAAGTAACCTGTTGTAGCAGACATTAAAAATCGTGAATCAGATTAGTCTCAGTATCAATATTTTTGTCCCAACAATATACTATTATTTAATTTTAATTGCATTCTGGTTTCAAATTTTTTAAAACACATTTTCTTAGTTTTGTAAAGCTTGTTTCTCAGTTGTGAAAACTTGAGATTTAGTTATTTCATTTGAAATGGAATTTCCTATTCTTTAGGATTCTTAAAACCTGGAGATTGAAGGAAAAAATGAAATCCTTTAAAATCATTCAATGGTCATAATAATTTCTTCAATTATTGTCTTATTTTCAAGCTCCTGGTAGGAAATACTTGTATTTTCTGAAATTAATACCTGTTTAGTCTTTGTGTTTTATTTTTGTGTGTGCAACTTTGTTTGTATTTGATTCTGAGCAGTCATTACATCCCTTGAGTATATAAAAGTCTAGGCAAAATTAAATGAATCACATTTATAACAAATAGTGCACAAATAATAAGGGATAAGGGCTCACTAGTTTCAAATATCATAGATCTTTAATATTGTCTCATGGTTTGAAAAATTAATCTTGTTTCCATATTCACTATTTATTGAGTTGATTGAAATCTCTGTTTTCCAGCAAAATAGTGTTATGTCAGCTCTGTTGCAGGTTATCTGTACTGATGAGCCTGATTCACTAGATGTACTTGAATGGGACAAAAGAATTTGAAGAGCTAATATTGAAAGTTTCTTTGTGTCATAGTTTCTAAAGTAACTGAGTCTCAGACTGTAATACAAATTAAAGACTCCTACTTTCTTGCAAAATTTCATATCAGTATTCAAAAATGTGCCTATAATATTTATACTCTCTAATAACTATCTTTTTCTTCAAAAATTTATAATACCCTTTTCTTTCCAGAACAGGCTATTATTTCAGTGGTGTCATATAACTTATTTTTTAAGCTACCTTATCTGTTTTTATTTGAAGATTTGTTAGGTTAAGTGGTTTCTTCAGACTACATTTATTTTCTTTGATATTTGACATTATCCTAATTATAGCCTCTATGTTGAAGTCCTATGTCTAAGTGATTTTGCTGAAACTGTAAGCTAAGATCAGACAAGGTTTCTTCTCAAGCCATAATTGTAGTAATTGAATCTGTTTGTGTGATATGTATTGGCAGAACAGAATGACTAATCTTGCAATGAATAATTTATTTGATAAATGTAGATTCTCACTTTACTTCACTACATTTTAAGAACAAAGCAGATATTTTGAATTATTCATTATTCAGATTTAACGAATTTTTATAATTAAAAAAAATATTGTTATTGATAATTTCCCTGAAAGTATTGATTCAAATAAATTTGAAACTCAAATGTAACTCTAAGTGGTTAATTTCTGGTGCATGTTAAAGATAGCTTCTGCTACAAAATTGGATAAACTTTTGAGTGCCTGGCACCATTGTTCATAATGAAGTTTTAAAATATGGTTTCTATAAATGCTTGTGCATCAGTTGAGAGGCTCACTTATATATAGTATTTGTACCATATGATTACTTGAGCATTTTTGGAAAGCACATATAAACAATATTTGAGCATATTCAAGGTGTATTTGTTTATAAATACATGGGAAGGGAAACAAACTATTAATTTTACATTATTTTGGCTGAGCTTATAAATGATGTAATTTGCAGCTTCATTCTGTTCCACTTCAGATCTGCCTGCTTCAGTGGAGGAAGGCTTTGCACCAAGTGCAGAACTGAGTGACAATGTGGAAAGATCTGCCACAACTTTCTGCTCTTCCAGCTGAAACTTTCTGCTCTGGTTCTCCTCCCGAGTCTGCCTGCTTTGTGCTGCATCAGTGGAAAACTGAATGTCTGGGAGTTATTCTGTGTGAGGCATCCCTGTAACAGGTCCATGCTTCTCCTTGCATGGTCTACAGCTTAAGGAGATTAATCAAAAATCTCACCCTCCTTGAAATTGGGCAGCAATTTACTGGAACTGCTAGGATTTGTCTCCCAGGATGACAAATAAAAATTACATCTGTGCTTCCGTCTTTTGCCTGTAGTTTACCAGAAGAAGGTGTGAAGACTTAAGGTCGTGGCAGAATCTTCCTGGAAGACAATGGGGTGTGAATTTTTGGCCTCGGGAGTTTGTTTGCTGTAATTAGATTGCTGGGAGAGATTTTTGCTCCTGCAGTGCTTGTTTTCTGAAGGGAACTCTGCATATAGCAGATAAAAACAATTGTTCTTAAAACAGGAATTGCTATCTGGAAAAGTTAAAAATGCAATTCCGTCTTCAGCTATTCAAATACAGGTCAAATGAGAAGCTATTGAGAACTTTGTGTATAGAAAACAATAAGTGCAGGGTCTCTAAAATCTTATGCTGGAAATAATATTCCTGAAGAAAAGAAGAATTGATTTCCATCTAAACACACATAGATGCTGAATA
Organism: Aleadryas rufinucha; assembly: GCA_013397815.1. Classification (NCBI taxonomy): domain Eukaryota; kingdom Metazoa; phylum Chordata; class Aves; order Passeriformes; genus Aleadryas; species Aleadryas rufinucha. The sequence goes on along the minus strand of VZTH01017196.1, from coordinate 30,512 downwards.
TTTTTTTAGTATTTGTGGGAACATCAGGACTACTTCCAAGAAAAAACTTAATGTAATTTTGTGGCTCATTTTAGGTTTATTTAGTTCGAGACAGACATACTGATGCCCAGTGAAAACTTCAATGCTAATAAGGGTAAATAATCAAACATATTTCATGGTAAATATTTTAAGAATTTCACCTGAGTTCTTCAGACCCAACCTCCACTCTCAGTATTGTTAGTATCCTGATGAAAATGTGTTTTCAATCTCCAGCATTCCAGGTTTGTAAGTAAATAATTTTGTCCTTGAACCAGAGTGCAGATTAATTACTAGCTGGACATTGCTCCTCTTGACCAGAGAATATGAAAGTTTTTAACAAAGGGAATATTCATTAATCTTGTGAGATTTTTTTTTTGGAAGACAGATAGTATTTCTGAGGGGAAAAAACCACTTACAAGATTTAAACAAAGGGCCAAATTTTCTGTATGCTTGTATATCCCATGTTTCCCAAACAAGATGATATAATAGCTGTGTGTCCTTGTAATGTCAAGTGCAATGTCTGGCTACTATGAAGCAGAATATTTATTTTGAGGTATTAAAGGATAAAATATGTATTATCAGGCCAAATCAGAGAGTCCTGCTTTAAAAAGACACTTCAAAAAAATCAATTGCTAACAGTCTGAAGAAAATGATTTCAAGAATGACAATGAAAATATGTAATAAAGTATACAGACATACATCATTGATGGGCTGTGCGGCAATCAGTGGCTTCTCTACCCAGAAGTTTAATCAGTTAGGAGGTGGATGGATAAAACCAGATGTATATATGGGTACCTTTATTATAGTTTCCTACTTTTGTTTTTTTGTGAGTTTGGGGTTTTTTTTCCCACTTAGTCATGTTAATTCAGCATTAGGTGGAGCAATATCAGTACAGATCTGGCTTACTTGCAACATGAGGAATGTTGCTCCAGAATGTTGCCGTCCCTGGGTCCTCTTTAACTTGCTTTATTTTTTTAATTCATAGAAGGTTTATGGCCTGTGTGTACTATACATGTGTTCTTTTGATCTATAGAGTATCTGAATCTGTTCTAGGTTGTAGGTGGCAAGTTTGGTTCAAAACCTTTAATTTAAGAGAACTGCTTTGGTCATAGGAATCCTTGGAGCAGTTTCTCTTACCAGCAGAAGTTTTGAATGCTCCACAAATACTAAGGAACTTTTGAGTTGTAGACTAAAGATCTGAATTTTTCCACTGTTCATTTTTCAATGGGGTAAAATTAGATAATTTTCCTGTGTAATGGCAAACCCCACTTTTCACTTGAATTTAAAGGGCAGAAATTCCTTCTGACATAGAATACTTAGAAATATGCAAAATCTTTCTTGAACAGCTCTAAAGTTGGTACTTCAGATCAGATGAGTTCTGAAATATCACAGGTTGGAGAAATCTAAAAAAAAAAAAAAAAGAAAGGCATTTTTGGGACCACTAAAGACTCTAGATCCTAAAAGCTAAAACTATGAGAAAGGAAAAATATCACAGTAGGAAAGAATAGGAACAAAGGGTTACTTAATAAAGTAAGACTTAAAGAATGAGTTTTCCGCTGATTCATGTCCACTAGAAGGGCTGTGCTTGACACACCTTAGGCAACAGCATTTGCCATGGAAGTATTTTTGTTCATGGTTGTGTATGCAGCACAATAAATATTTGGCCATTATGACTAGAGCTAACAGCAGAGTTCAGGGCCGTGGGTGATAGGAGAACAGTCTGAGGGAAGGAATGTTTGTGGACACCAACAAGTACTTACAATACCCAAGCCCACAAACCTGTATCCTTAACAGTTACTGCCAGGTAACCCTGAGCTACTGGGAGCAAATGCTTGAAATGAATTTCTTGCTGCCATCTTGTGTCTAAAGGCTAAATGGCAAGGAAATTTCTGGAGTTCCAAGTACTGATTTTACATTCAACATCAGGTTGTTCCTCTTATTTCTCTTAACACCAAAGCATAGACAGAAGCTAGTCCTAATATGAAAGTTTTCAAGGTTTGCTCTTTGGAAGAATGGGAAAGTGCAATTTAGCTTGTGCAAGAGATTCTGTGAATTTTTGGTGAAAAATACTTAGTAGAGTGGCAGCTCAGGTGTTAAAAATTGCTTTCCCCAAGCGTATTCCCAGCAGAACAGAATTATGAGGTGCCGGAAGAAATGATTAATAATATTACTTCTGTGATGGACAGGGTGGAGCCTATGTTTGCAATATTGGTCTCCAAATTAATTTTCTTCATGACTCCATACATGGTACACCTTCTAGCAGTGGTGTGCTGTGCTCCGGAAAGACCCCAGAGGGCTGTAAACCTGTTATATATAAAATCTAACAGAGCAACGTTGTAGCCTACAATAGGGTGCTTTTCTAGAGTATCCACAAAGCTTTGATGAAGGTGACATTACCTGTTACATAATTTTTTATTGATTCCTCTCATGTTTTTTTCTTCATTCCAACTGTTCTTGATCATGAACCTTTGCTTCCCTGTGTTTCCTTTCTTATATCCTGCAAATACTATCCAAACTTTAACTCTTTCCCTTCTCAGCTGTACTGGAGCTTTTGGCTGATGTGAAGGGCTTCTTTAGAGGGAAGCAGTGCCATTTCCATTTGTTTGCTAGAAGGCCAGCTGTGAGAGACAAGCGGAAGCTGACTGTATCTGTGGCAGTTTTGCAGGTAGGAGTGCTTGCAGTAACTGCTGGCTGTGATGATGAACCCACGCCATAAAAGCCACTCACTGCAACAGCTTTATCGCAAACATCTGAGGAGACTGTGACCATATTTACCATGTAATGAATGAAGACAGTGGTAGCAAGAAATAATTGAAGACAATGCAAAATTAGTGCGCCTGAGTAAGTGGGTTGGTGGGAAGATATTTCCAAAGCAGAGGAAAAGGATGATCTTGCATTGGGAACAAGCACCCTCTGTGTTCCTTGGTCCATGCTAAACTCATCATCTAGATCATCCAGTTCTTTAGCAAATGCTTGACTTTCTTTCCAAGCTGTACCCAACCCATTATGACTTTGTTTGCCAACAATGTATGATCATGCTTTTTTGGGTAATTTATTGAAGATCCATATTTACCATGCTGTCTGCACACTCAAGCATCCTCAGTCCGTATCCAGTAGAATCAGTACAGCATAAGAAATTGTCCACCTCTTCCTATTCCCTATCAAACAAGTAAACATCTTGGGGGTTCTTGGCATGAAAAAAAAGTTTGATGATATTAAAAGTAAAGACAGTCAATGAAACGTAAAGGTTTTGCCTTAAATCGGTGATGACTGAGGTCTGTTGACTTTAATGAATTTCTGTCTGCATAGATGAGAGCTGGAATTATATAAGTGCAGAAAATATCTCTTCATTCTGTAGGCTCTGGAAATACTGTTGGCGTAAACCACTGGAACAAACTACCCAGACAAGAAGTGAATTCTTTCTCTCTTGACATTTCTAAATAAGACTAAATGCCTTTATGGAAGATATATTTTGTTCAAACAGAAATTATATGGCTCAGTGCAAAAGTACCTGGATGAAACTCTGTGGCCTCTGTTATACAATCAGATGTCTTTTTTGATCTCAGATCTAGTGATCTTCAAAGTTTTCTCTGTCTTACTTTTTGCAGTCTCATGTTGTTGGTTGTATTTGCTGCTTTTTAACTAAGACCGTAGAGCTTTAGGGAGCCAAAAGCCTTTCTGGAAAATTGCCTACAGAAGGACTGTAGAAAATCTAGTAAGTGGTTGAGGGCTACTGTCCCATTGACAGTAATTCTGAATAGTTATTGACATACTGAGCGACTGAAGAAGTCATTCTCAAAAGAATGTGTAAGTCACTGTAACATGCTTAAGATGTGAAATATATATATTTAAAACATATATGAAATAGCAGACAATGTTCATTAGACATGGACTGTTATTAGGGTTCAGTGCTGACTTGATTTGAGGCGACTTTCAGGTTCTACTTCTGAAAAACTATTATTTGAGGTTTATTTAATTCTTATTTTATTTTTTTTTAAATTTGCAGCTTTAGTCATGCATTGCAGAGTCAGGCAATATTTGATTCCGAATTTATAGCTTATCATTACAACACTGAACTTTGGACATTCACATATTTTTTGGAATGGGAAGCTGGCACAGAAGAAAACAATCTCCTGAAAGAAATGCCTGGACTTGAAATCCATTCTCAAACTGGATCAGTTTAGCATTGGCAAGTGGCCATTGGTAATCAGTCTTCTGAAAAACAGTGATAGAGTGGCTCCTTTCCTTGGGTTAAATAACTCAAACCAAGATTTGGGATCAGTCCTTGGTGCATAACTATCAATCTGTAAATGGAGTTGGCCACATTTCTACGAGGAGATATTTTGACAAATGCCGTGTTGTCTGCAGATTTAAATAGAGTCTGAGGGGAAGGAAAGGGCAGAATTTACATTTCAGCTGACCTTAAGGAAAGAATTTATGTCACACAGGATGCAGATAACTTAGATGCTCCAGAAATGCACTTGCTGTGGATGCACTTTCTGATGAAAGATTGTTATGGAGTGCAGATAGAGACAGCTAGATGCCCTAGAGCATGTATTCTTCACTGATATAATTTCAGCATAGTGAGGTAAACACTTTGCTAATGTAATGCTTAGATGTGTCCTCTGTCATAATAGAGTAAAAAATCCTAAACTTTTGTACTGAACTGTGTGGGCTGTTATTATTAAATTTTAATGTATTTCAGAAAAAAACCTCAGTGACCTGAGAGGAACTGTAATATGCTAAACAACAGTTTTTTAAAAGCAGTACTTGATAAAAGTGATTTCCATACAAACTCAAATCCATGAGAACTCACAAGGTTTTCAGTGACAATATGACTGACATAATAACAATAATAATAGTTCCTGTATCTTCCTTATGTATGCTGTACATGTTTTGGTTTCCTGATACTGTTTTTCAGAATAAAATCTGGAATGTATTTCTTCATTTCAGAAATGAAGAAATACTCTTTGTACCACCTCCTTGAATTTCTGCAAATTTATTCTTATTATTCACAGAAAATTTATGTAAAAAGAAGTACAGACTGAAAAGTTTGGGATTAACTTGTACTAACAAGGAATGTTCTTGCTGCAGGTTCCAGCTTGATTCCAGGTCAGACCAGTAGTGAAAGCCTTTTAGAGCTGGTAAGAAAATGTCAGATGTGCTGATAAGAAATTGGACACATTGGATCGTGGAACCATGATGACGCTCCAGTATCTTTTCTAATCTCCTGTTACCAGCCTGAGCCAGGGTCACTTGACAACATCCCAGTAGCTAGCTCCTACTCATGATGGATAACTCCTGATATCTGGGTTGTACTCGGTAAGCTGGCAATCCCTCTTCCCTCTGCCAGCATCTGCATATCACAATTTGCAGCCTTGTTAGCAGTCTCATTTATAGTCCATGTACAAGCAGAATCTCAATCATTTGCTTCTGTATTTCCACTCACCTGGACTCCTTTAATTTCTTTAAGTATTCCTCTTTTCTTTCTTGGATAAGATATAGTGTTGTGTTACTGTGCTGATTTCTTTGACGTGCCCGAGGTAGGCAGGAGTGAGAAAGCCCTTGAAGGTTATCCAGCCTGCTAGGAGAGGATGGACTGATCCATCTTTAGTATTGGGAGCTGCTCTGGAATTTGATCTTCTGGCCCAGTCAAACCTCTTGCAAGGGTAAATGTCCCCATCTTGCCTGCCTACAATTTCTTCTCTCTCTTCCCTTACCTTACGTGTGCAGATGGCTCTGTCTAGGGTATGTATGTGCATTATTGCCACATTTATTATTATGTAGAGTGGTTTTCCTCAGTGTTGTATTCAAGGAATGCATAAGGATCACTTTTATGTCTGTCCTTCCACAGCGGTGCAGAAAGTCCTATGTTTTTATTCAGCTAATGGACCTTACACAACTTGCAAACCAGTTTTTTAACAGAATTGTTTCTCAAATATAATTTTGAAGTTCTTGTCTCCTAATGGGGTAGATTTCCTTTGAGACTTCCCCTTAAAGAGAAATCCTTTGCTTTGTCAGCATGACAGACCCATTTAATAATATGTGTCACTGGAAATAAAAATCATGTATTTTATTGGTGTTTCTACACATTGAACTGTGGAGGGAGGTGAGGTCAGACATTGAATATGCAAGGCAACAATTGACTAAGTAATGTACAGCATTTGCCTGGTGTCCAGCCAGGGATTTGCAATGCTTTTAAAATGGTAAAGTACATAGCAAATATTTGATGTGCCAAACCACAGAAGATGGTTGGTGATGCTTGTGGAGTGGAAGAGACTCTGTAAATAGTCCCTGTAGTGTATTTACTACATTGTACATTTTGCACATGCTATTTATTATACTGCTTGTTTGAAGTCTTTTTTTCCCCTATAGTATATTATCATGAACAGAGAACCATTGGGAGAGTTTTACTTATTGTGCAATGGGAATTGTGCTTCTTGCTGTCTCTTTCTTCCACAAAATCATTTTCAGTAACGGACAATGCCGAAGCATTTTATCACCATATAGAAGAGTGTCCTGGAAACAAAATTAGATGTAACAATATCAGAAAAACCCAAACAGCCCAAAGAGAAAACCAAGAGTAACACCCCAAACACAAAGAGAATTGTGCTCTTCGAGGAAAGGGAAAAACATCAGGGAAAGCTGATGTTTTAAACATCTCTTATTCTCCATTAATTTACTTCCTTATTTCTGCATTAATTTTTCACCCCCCATCCCATTCCATTCCTACATTTCCCTTGTATTGACTTTTCTCATCCTGACATGTCTATAGTTCAGTCTTCTGCTGCAATGAAGACATGATCTGGCTAGTTGTGAACTCACCAACTCACTTGCCATGAGCAATGCAACAGCCAGAACCCAGCTTATGCTGAACACTCCGAAGGTGGGAATGCAACTGCTGGGCTTCTACTAATGTCTAAACTGGATGATATATCCTGATGGTGTGAAAACATCTGAAGGCTTCCAGGGGGGCTGCCAGTGTGCTTTGTTGGCCAAATTTGTCATATCCTTGGGACAAGAGGTGACTTGGCATTTGTTTTGTCTGTGGCCAGACACCTGGAGCAGGGCTGAGTGCTTGCCATGTAAATCTGATCCTCCATTTAAAAACTCTGTCAGAAATCCTGAATTTTGCAGTTTTTTTCTGTAACTTATGTTGTCTGATCCCTTGGATTCTGTTCTGTTTTCACTTGCGCTGGTAGAACTAAGTAAATCAGCTGAATTTTTTTACAGGGGAGCTAATATGTTTTTAATGTTACCCTCAAAACCAATTAAAACAAAAAAAGAAGTTTGTCTGGTGTTGCCTGATTTGGATTATTACAGAAATATCTAAGGTCTACATATGGGTTAGTTTTCAGTACAAAAAAAGCCTACAGGACTGAGACTTCTGTTCTTCAATTTCTTGGGCAACTACTTACCTTTAAGCTTGTGAGTGTCCCATTTGAAGGTGGAACTCTCACTTAATGTTAAACATGTGTGTAAGAGCTTGTCAAGCTGAAGTCTGCAACTTCCTTCTCATCTACGGTTTACTCTGTGTGTTTGCTAGACAACTTTAAGCAATGCACCTTTATTCTGTTTACATCAGCTGTGGATCCATTTCCCTGTGTTTGTGGAAATCTGCATTTGGCATTTTCAGAGATGTCTGAGCCAAGTTCAAACCTCAGTGTTTGGATATAGGGTGATGGTAGACACATGTCTTGTCAGTTCCACAGTTCTGTTGTTTTTTAAATGTATTTGATTACGCACTGGGCTTATATAATGAAAACAAAACTTTCATTAGTCTGGTTTGGGAGAGACTGCGGTTGAAGACTGGAAAGAGGAAAGGATCATGGGGAGAGAGGGAGGGAAGGTTGAAGGAAGACAAACAGCCAATGGTGCTACAGACAGTGAGGGCAAAAAGTCTGTATGGAAGCAGCATTTCAGAGATTGTTTAAGGGCTGGATCCCTCCAGCTCCTCTGGAGAAGCGGACTGGTGATGCAGATTTTTTTCTGAGTCTGGGCTGCAGTTACCTTTCTGCCTGTGCATGAGGCACCCCAAGCAAGAGGCTTTGGAAGCCTGAGAATCCTAGAGTTGTACCTTTTAAAGGCTCCTTTCCTCTCATCCTTGCAACTTCCCAGTGGTCAGAATAGGATAGCTGGTCCCTGCTGTAGCTGGGCTTCTCTGTTTTTCAGGGAGAGGGAATAAAGGAGCTAGAAGGATCAAACTGAATGGAAAATAGTAGTATCTTCAAGACTGCATTTTAGATTAAATTAAAATTATTTCATTTTGATGCTAAGTTTTTTATAGATTTGATGGCACCATGGGACCTGATCAATGGACAGCCGGGGTGAACAAAGCCTGTGCATATTTATCTTTGCTAAAAATGTATTTCACAAGTCAGACCTGAAACACTGAGTAATAACAATGCCTGGATCATAGCCAGGCAGTCTTGACAGAGTAGCTGACTAGTCACATCTGTTCTGTGCCTTCTCCACAGGACTTCTTCTCAGGTTAGGAGCAGTAATGAACTTAAACTAAACTGGATTATTTATGGTGATATGCAAAGCATGAAAGGAAAGCAGGTTGAAGTTTTCCTGAGCCTGGAAAGACAGAGAAACTAAACTGTAGGTAGTCTCTCTCTCTGAAGTTGAAGGGCAAGATTCTCAATTGATGTACATCTCTGCAACTTGGCATCAATGAAGCTATGTTGATTTACACCAGCTGAAAAATCTGGAAGGGAACAATGCACTTTTTGTTTAATTCTTATGTGATCGTCAGACAATCCGTCACATTCCCTTGGAGAGGAATAACATTTGGTAGATGTTTAGTCTTGATTTTTTTTTTCCTGAAATGGGAAGTGAATTAAATGAAGACAGAATAAGGCATTTTTATTATTTGAGCTAGTTGAACAGTCTGAAAAATATCAAATTAAAAAAATTTTTTCAAATAAAGTTTTTGACATTAGAGCAAAATGCAATTAAATGCATTATTTCTTACAAGAATTGTTAATAGGAATTTAGAGAAGTCAGTTGTGCTGGACATGACTAGATTTATAAAGAGTTGGCTGTGTGAAACTGGCTAATCCATCTCTTTCACAGCATATGTTATATAGCCCCTGCCTGTTGCACCTTTATCATCCACTGGCGTCCCTTAGTGCTGAATGTCATCAGACGACCCAAGAGACAAGGATTACAGTTCTGTTTTAGGGACTGGAATGAAATTTGAACTGGTGTCTGTCTCTACCTGCTGAGCTCATTTTGCTGCAGTGGTGGAAGTCATGTGCCTGTATTGCTGTGTGCCCTTGCTTGCCCTGAAGGGAGGGTGGTACAGTGGTGGCTTTCTCGGAGAGAGGCACTGAGCCAAAGCAACAGAAATTATTTTTGGACTAAAGTCCCTGCTCACCTAAAGGAACAAGTGATTGTAAGGGGCTGCTTTCTTTTTCTGCCTAAGCCTGTTGTCAGAGGTGGTGGGGATGAACAGGCAATGCCAGACTGCTCTCTGTCTCCTGTGCAGGCAATGTTAGACTGTAAACAGAACTGAAGACCTGGCAGACTTTTTGTCCATCTCTGGACATGCGTCAGTTTTGGCACAGAGCAGGAAATGGCTGGTGCAGCAAAAATTTTGGGGCAGGTCATCTCCCTGTTGCATGGAATTGCAACTCTGGGACTTCCCATTTGAGACTTGTTCTTCTGCTGGGGAATGCATATATTAAATTATTATTATTCCAACCTGACAATAGGTTACAGTACAACCTGTATTACCTTTAAAAACCCAGGTTTTTAAGGGTGCTGCAGTTTAATATGGGAAAAATATTCTTAATATATTAATCTCAAGGCTACCAGCCAAGCTGTGCAAACGACCCTTGCAGTCAATGGCAAATAGTAGTGTGGGAAGTGTACTTCCTCTTTCATAGGCAATTTTGTCATTTCTAATTATGATATTGTGTATCCCAAATTAGAAAAGAATACAAATATGTGATGTTTTCAGTAAGGCATGGGTTAAAAATCCCTAAACCTGTTCTGGGAAAGTCTTAGTGAATTTGGAAACACTGAAAAAGCCAGGCTTACCTCCCACGCAGCATGGCTAGGAGAAATACCTGGGAAGTCCAGGAACAGACCACCTTGCTACTTAACAAGGTGGGTGGGGCAGGGTAACAGTGAACCAGCCACCAACCAGCCTTGACATCAGGGGATGCTCAGTTTGAAACAAATTTACCCTCTGTGAACATGAGGTTAACCCAGTGAGAATTGTAGTGGGAGAGGGGATGCCTCTGAGTACAAATCCCTTTTCTTCCAGCGCAGGGAATTGATATTAGAAAAACAGATTGATATTAGATTTTCTGGCAAATTGCTTCTTGAAGAAAATGGAGGAGAAATGTTCTTCTCTGGCTTCTGATGACAAGTGAGCAAAATTTGAGTGTGCAATTTATTTGACCTACAAATTACACATAGAATGTGTGTTTTGTTGTGCAAGTGGGGAAGGCAATTTAATGTCATGCCCTTACCAAGAGAGGCAGTTCCACTGAGCTGAAAGTGGAGAGTTTCTTCATGCAATATAGCAGCTGAAGTGAGTGAATATTATGTGGGTTGTGCTGGTACACAGTAGTACACCAAATGTTGTTCACATGGCTTTAGAGGTGTTCAGTCTGATTCAGTGGCTGCCCAACAGGTTTAGTGCCAGAGACCTACATAAGAATATCCTGCTCTTGGACACACAGCTCCTGAAAACATAAATCCCTGTGTGTGGTTACTGCACAACCAGCATCTGACTCATTGCTTCGCAAAGCACTTTTAGTTGCTTGGGAAACATGACGATCTGCACTATACAAACCCAGTAACTGCGGTATGCCTGTAGCAGTCTGTGATCTTGGAGCTGTCAAGAAAACTTTGTTCTCTGTTATCCACACCACAGCCAACAGGAACTTCATGTGACGGCCCAAACAGAACCCTGTATCTCCAGCCACTCTGAATCCATCCCCTTGGTGTTGCAGCTGATGGGGAGCTCTCAAGGGGTGTTAGTAGCATAGTCCGCATCTATTGCACAGTTTTCTTTCCATACAGCAGGGGGTAGTAAAATACTCAGAGACTACATGTGCAAGAAAAGAGCATCAAATAGTAGAGCAACTGAATGGAAAACAAACAAAATGTCTATTTTTAAACTGAGCTAAATCCATATAATTTTCAATAGGGAACCTTTTGAAACCTTGTAAAACAAGTTCCTTAAGGGTTTGAATGATGCTATTTAAATATGTAATGACTTGGCCTGTTAAAAACCCAACATATTGATTGCTGCACTTTGAGGATTAAAGTATTAAACATTTTAATCGTGCTGAGCATGTTTAGGATGCAAACAAAAGTCCTTATTGTGAACCTGCCAATTAAAGTAGCTGCCAATAGGGAAAGGAGACATGTCTGTGGCTTTCTTTGGGTTAGCTGAGGTCATGGCTACAACTAATGCAAAGGTTCTTAAAGAAGTTTGGCATCTGAATGCATGAAAATCCCAAGCAATACTCCTTCACTCTTTCTATTAAGAATTTTGGAGCTGTTTTGGACTGACAACAATGTTTACAGAACAAGATCAAAGCTTTTTTTTTTTTTCCCCTTATATTATTAAGAAATATATAACACTTTAAGAATGCAAAGGACAGTCTGAGATGTTAGTGCTAGGAACCCAGTTACAGCACTGCTGTTGAGCTTCAGAGTCCTGTACATGATCATGATCTAGTCCAACAGGGAGCTCATAAACCATCGAGGAAACCCAGGGGAAGCTGGTGGGAATAGTCATGTGCTTCTAGTCGGGCAATGGTTTAGAACTCCACTGTTTCTTTTCTTTGAGTTTTGAAGTAACAATTTAATTTATATTAAGTCATTGCCTGCATATTTCTATAGTGGCATTTAGCAGTACACAGAGTAACATCACATTTCTCTTCTAAACAGTGCAGAAAAAAATCAAACTTCTCATTTCCTTAAGAATTTCATACAAATGCGTAACCTGTGAAGTTGTTTCCTAGTCATGTTCTTACACCAACTTAGCCTGATAAGATCTAAATCCCAGCACACTTATTCCAGTGTATGTTAGGAGCAGTCTGAACAACTAACACACAAGGTACGCTGGCGTAGAGAGCTGTGAAGAGCTGAGTCTGGCTCAGTGCTCCCTATTGCAAGAGGAAAAGTGTACTTAAATCCATATATGTCATGGGAGATATTTATTGTACATTTCTGCAAAGGTTTTAAAATTTACATCTAAATTTTTGTCTGTATTTTTGTCTCAGCTGATGTGGCTTTGTAGGAAGATTCTGAAGAAGATATAGAAGTCCTTCTGTGAGTGTATACTGAACTTGTGTTATATAATGATTTGAATTTTATTGGTAACTATTACTAAAGATTCCGAAGTAAGTTAAAAAAACAATCAGTAAGCCAAATCTACTTTATTTTCAAGAATCTCCAGCTATCACTCACTTATCCTTGCCAAACATGTCATTTCTCTTAGCAACAGTTTAGACGACTTTGACAAGTATTTTTAACCTAAAGAGAGAAAGTCATAGAGCTCACTTCTGAAATCTGAAGTTCTGTGCAGATACCTAAGGGCTGGATTCAGTGATAAATTGCTTCCCATCCTGACAAGACCATGGAAGCTTTTCTTGCAGGGAATGCTTAGTAATTCAGTGAAAGCGGTTTGGATGGACTTCTGTCTTTCCAGTTGAATCTGGCTTTACTTTCTTTCTAGTATTATAAATTATTGTATATGTAATAAAACACATGTACCTCTTGAGAAAAATGTTAATTCTACAGAGAAGGAGGCTGATTCAAAGATAACATTAGTTGTAGATGTATTTCTCTGTAATTTATCCATACTTTAAATTATCACCTAGGTTATCTTGGAGCAATGGCATCTTGGTAGCCATGGTTTTAACATAAAATGTCCAAAATTTCACTTGCAGATTTGCCTGCAGACAATTTGTAGTGCAGCCTTAATGCTCTTTTAGATCCCTTTAAAAACAGATATTTCTGGAGTGACAGATGCTAGCAGTGGAGATAGCTGGTATTAGCCAAAGTGAAAAACTGTCCAGTCTTTTGCAGCCACCTTGTCAGTGGTTTCTGTCATCCCTGTGGGTTGTATAATGCAGAGTGATGTGGCAACAGCTGAATCTGGTTGAATGTGTGCCAGAACCACAAATATGTTGCTGAATATAATGTACCTTTTTTCCATCTAATGAGCAAAAGCAAAGATTATACACAGGGGTTCTCACATCCCACTCTATCTCTCAGTCCCATCTTTGGATTGCCTACCAAGTGCTCCAAGTGCAAACTAACCTCTGAATTTGTTGTACCAGATGCTGCTATCTCATTTAAACCATGTATTTGTAAGACATACTAATACTTAGCCATATCAGTTAAATAATCTCTTTACTCTTAACATTTATTTAATCAGGTGGGTAAGGCAGACCCGCAATGAAATCACATTGTTAGTGTCCTCTTCTAAGCCTTCTACAACATCCTGTCCTCTTCAAGGCTCTCTTTTAGATGCTGAGTTTCATTATCTTTATTTATATCTTGTTCAGTGCTAAACATTCTTTCGCTGTTTTAAGGTTAGCTATAACCTTCAGATAATGTAATTATAATAAGAATTTTACCCGACCCAGTGCCTTATTATTGTTCTGTAACTGTTTTTTATCTTTTGAAGGAGCCCTTTTAATACCACTATGGTTTAATTCACCGATTCTTGAATTTTATTCTGGATTAATAATTTTCAAACAGTAGGTTTGGATTAAAATTTAGAATAAGTTTTCAAAAAGTCATTTCATAATGAGATACTTGCATGGCCATCAAGAATGGAAAAGGGAATGGGTATTTCAGTTGTTCAAGAAGGCTCCTGTGTATAGGTAACCTATAGATTAGATTTGAAATTTTAAAAGAAAAAAAAACCACAAAGGAAAAGACTTCACATGACTGGCAGTGAAGATCTTTAATTTTTTAGTAGGAACTGGGGAAAGATAAGGTATCAGAAAGGAAGACTGTAGCAAGTCTGATTTTTGCTGGATTTATAAGTGTTCAGAAGGAAGCTAGTGGTGTAGTCATAAGAAAATATTTTATTTTCAGTATTCCTGGACACATCTTCCATTTAAGGAAGGCTTGGGATAAGGCTGGGGAACTGGAAAAAAACATGTCAGAGAGAGTAGTATGGCGTAGGCAGGAGCATATGCTTCATATTAGGTATTCCAGTACAGATTCTTCCTCTCTCTACAGTACATGTTAATTTTAGGGCTAGGGCTGGAATCAGGTTTTCAGAAAAAAGGTAGAAAGCCTTTTTATTCTTGCATTCTGCAAGACTGCCAGAGATAGGATGAAAGTTTGCATAATTGGGAACAAATGCCTTATAGTTGGATTTACTATACAAATTGGTTGTTTTGAATTAAAAAAAAAAAAAAAAGAAAAAAAAATAGGCTTAGGTTTAGGGTGGCATTATGACCTAAAAGAGGGAATCTTCATGCACCAAACTCACTGTTGGATTGTTTAGAACCAAGAAAGATTAGAAAGAATGTTGTTTTCTAATGAATCTCAATAAGCCTTTCTGAATGAAATGTTTGCTTGATTTCAGTTTTTTGGCTTAAAAGCAGGATTTAAGAAGAAATTGCCCATTGAGCCTAGCTTGTCACTGGGTCTGGAATGGCTTTGGGGTAGGAATGCAGGTTAGAATCATGAAGGGCGAATGCTGTTATTCTGATACCTTATGGAATACCTTGTTCACCTGAGTGGAAAGGGTGGATATTTGGAGAGGCTATTGGTGGCTATACAGTTGCTGTCTTCAATGCATTTTAGCTGCAAGAATTATTTCACCGCCCATATAATAAGTAGGATTATGGTTGGCGTTTATCTCATATCTGTGAAGGAAAAGGTGTGACCTGTAAGTTTAGGATGACAAATTATATCAACAACTGATGTTTCGTGTTTAGAGATTGCTTCAGGGATTAGTTCTAGAGTTGCTTTTCAGGTTAGGAATTTAAGTTTTGAATGTAGAAAATAAGTCTTGAGTAAATCAAGGTCCTGTTGGATTCTTTATGGTCACAAGTGATAAGAATATCCGTTTCTCCAAATGCCATTAATTTGTGTTAGATTTCACTCTAGCTATTGGTTACCTGGCTATAATCATAACCTTGTCATTGTGCAAGGACTTGGGAACTTAAAAGCACATTTTTTCCAAGAAGTTATTAAACTCTGTAGTTCTGTAGAAGTGCTTACGGAAGAAACTGTTAGCAATGAACAGCAATATATGATATTCACCCAAAGGTTCTAGAGAAACTTGGAAGCTGGATAACTGTAAATAATTGTTTTGAAGAACCAGTGAACACAGGAATTAGTGTTGTATGTTGGCAGAGAGTCAATATGGATTTTTAAGGGTGGGTCATGCCTCACAAAGGTAGTAGCATTCTTCAGAGAAATCAATAAGATTGTGGGCAAAGGAATTATGGTTGATTTAACCCATTTGTTTATGTCTTTTAAAGAATCTAAGAAGTCAGAGGATATAAGAAAAAGACAGAATGTCTTTTTTCTCCACAGCAATAAATAGTCAGTTTTCACAGAGGAAGGAGGTTATCAATGAAGTATCCATGGGATTTTTCCTGGGGCCTGCAGTGTTCCCAAAATAAATAAATGGTCTAGAAATGAGAACGAGAAATTTTTGAGGTATCTTAGTTGGCTGACAATACTAAATTATTCTGAATAGAATGATAGACTCATAGATTAATTTTGGTAGAAAGTGACCATTAAAGATCATCCAGACCAAATCCCCTGCAATGGGCAGGGACATCTTCAACTAGATCAGGCTGCTCAGAGACACATGAAACCTGACCTTGAATGGGAAAGCTGTTCCAGTGTTTCACCACCCTCATTGTAAAAATTTCTTCCTTGTATCTACTGTAAATCTACCCTCTTTAAGTTAAAAACCAATACCCTTTGTCCTAAGTCAACAAGCCTTACTAAAATGTTTGTCTCCATCTTTCTTTAAGTCCTCTTTAAGTACTGAAAGACTGCAGTAAGTCTCCCCAGAGCCTTCTCTTCTACAGGCTGAAAAACTCCAAGTCTCTCAGCCTGTCTTCATATCATGGGTGCTTTATCCCTCTGATCACCTTGGTAGCCTTCTCTGGACTTGCTCCAACAGGTCCATGTCCTTCCTGTGCTGAGGGCCCCACAGCTGGATGCAGTGTTCTGGGTGGGGTCTCACCAGAGCAGAGCAGAGGGGCAGAATCCCCTCCCTGCCCTGCTTCCCACTTTGGATGGCGCTTTGGATGCAGCCCAGGACATGGGTGGTTTCTAGGCTGCAACTGCACATTGCTGGATGATGTCCAGTCTCTCATCCAGCAGCACCCCCAAGTCCTTCTGGGCAGGGCTGCTCTGCATCTGTTCATCCCCAGCCTGGATTGATACTGGGATTGCCCCAACCCAGGTGCAGCACCAGCACTTGGCCTTTTTGAGGTTTGTGAGCTTGGCACAGGCCTCCTTTTCAAGCTTGTCCAGGTCCCTCTGGATGGCATTCCATCCCTCAAGCACGTCAACTGCACCACACAGCTTGGGTGGTGTCTGTAAATTTTCTTAGAGTGGACTCAGTCCCACTGTCTATGTCTTTGCTGAAGACATTAAACAATACATTTCCCATTACAGACCCCAGAGGGACATCGCTTATCACTGATCTCCATTTGGACATTGAACATTGAGCTGGCAACCACTACCCTCTGGATGTGACCACCCAAACAATTCCTCATCTACCAAATGATTCATCCATCAAATCCATTCCTCTCCAATTTAGAGATCAGGATGTTTTGGGGGACCATGTCAAAGGCCTTACAGAAGTCCAAATAGATGGTGCATCTGTAGCTCTTCCCTTGTCCATTGATGTGGTCATGCCATTGCAGAAGGACACTATCACTTCCCTGTTCTCCATGTGCCTTAGCACAGCTTCTAGGAGGATCTGTTCCATGAGCTTTGTAGGCACAGAAGTGAATACATAACATAATTTTACTGCGAAGAATTATAGAAAGGAGTAGGATATGTAAAGTGAAACCAGGAAGTGGCAATTTCAAAATAGGAAAAAAAAAGGTACTTTTGCCTCACATTGCATTGTTAAGCTGTCAAGATTCTTGCCACAAGATGCTGTGGACAGTAAAAACTCTCAGATGTGAAAAGTCTTTGGATGAAAAGAAGAAACCATTGAGGACTATTAAAGATAGAGTTGCTGCATCTGGTTAGGAATTGCTCAGCCACCAATCCCTTGAGGCTGAAAAATATTCTGGGGATTTGGTGCTGTATAGTACAGTGTTCTCACACTCTTCTCTGGGACCCATTTTGGATGCTATCAGGAATTGTTGCTGGGTAAATTGGAAGCTTGATCTGATAAAATATAATAAGAGAAAGTCTTTATAAATTAATCTTGTAAAAAATGAACCAAATATTCAGCATATCTGATTATGCCTAGGTGTTGTTTGAATTTTCCAAATACTGCCATTATCACTGCAAAACACTTGCTATCTTTGTCATATTTCTGTATGTTTAAAAAGAGAAGACAATTGCTTCAGTAAGATTAATTTGGTACTCTGCACTCTGAGAACCTTTTTGTATCACTTTATTTGGAATCAAATAAATTGTGTATTTTTTTCTTTTGTATAACTGTCCTCTTTTCCAAAGTCAAAACTGAAAATAGAAAATAAGTTAATTAAAAGCATAATATATGTTACATGTCATGAGTTGTCTTGCAACATAAATTGTACAGTTGCCAATCAAGCAAGCCCACGTCTACTAAGCACAGACTACTCATGTTTAAGGAGCTGCTCTCAGTTATCTTTTACTGCTACTGCTGTGAATACAGTAAATTTTCCACAGTGCCATCACTCAACACTTTAGGACAGGACCCTCACTGGCTGAAAGCAGCAATAGTTCTGTTTAGGCATTTAAAATAGTAGCAGAGAGTTATGAAGGGAATATTTGGTCCTTTTAGTTGCATGAAAAACCTAATAAAAATACTGTATTGCTCAGAGATAAATCAAAAGATTTTGCAAAATGTCAGGCGCAGAGAAACTTGTAGATACTCAGGACATGAGATCCCCTTTGAAGCAATATGCTGTATACTGCTGGTGATAGGCTTTCATTAGCTTTATCAGTTTCAGCTTCTTAATTTGTACTCCTGCCATCAAGTCCTGTGTCTCCATTCTCTCACAGACACTCTCTATAGTCTGGGTGCATGAAGCTTTGTTGCAGTATTTTGCAAACACAGTAGAAAGTGGGAATATTGTTAGACGTGTCCTTGGATGCCCTGTGACTTGCAGCAGCAGCAGGAGTGATGATCTTGTATTTAGTATCAAACAATAGCTCACTATAGAATTTTCTAAACTAGAGTTGGCTTCTCACCATGTCCCAGAACCAACCTGGCATTTCACAATAGAGGAATCAAATGTCTTTTGGCAGCATCTGATGTCATCATTGCTTAGGGCCTGATCTCAGAATCTGGCTGTCATGAATCACTCCATCTACTTGTTGTGTAAAACAGGAAAAATGTGGGCATCAGTAGTGCTGTGACCTTTATACAGTTTTCAACAGATTGAAAGAAGGCAGAATAGTTATTACTAATTTTAAACCGCTAATATATGTTGAGCTTTTTCAATCCATGAAGCTAATGGAAGTCTATCACCAGAAGTATACATCATATTACTTTAAAGGAAATCTCATTTGAACCAAAGAACTCACAAGCAAAATGACAGTGGAATGTGCTTGGACCGAAGTGTTGTGCCTCATTTTGCACTGTCCTGTCATGGGTGATGTATTCCTTTTGACATATTAGCTAAAGTTGCATTGAGAAGCAAAAAAAAGGATCACTTTTGGGTGCAAATGTCACATTTGGTGTTCAAAGTTATAGTTTATGCTGAAGACCTGCTGAAATTCTTTAGAAGAAAATATTCTGTATGATATGCATGTATTACTAATCTGCCAAACCTCTGAGGCTATTGGAGCAAAACGGGGTTTTCTTCAACAGCTTGTGATCTGGCTGATCTGGTCTGTTTGTAATACACAACATTTATCACTTGTGGAGCTTGACTGGTATAATAAATCAGTTGGATTCTATTTAGGTAATATTTGAGCAGGAGTTAAGCTGTAAGTGAATTATGGGATGATTTCATATGGTGGTCATCAGCCACAGATAGTTATGTGAGGAAAACAGACCAGAGCTTCATATCCTGATCCTTTCCTATATTCTTCTACCTTTAATAAAGTTACGTTGCTTCTGCTTCCTGTCTTATACAGGTACTGATTGAAGACAAGAATAATAAAGTGATTGTATAAGAAAGAGGATTTTTTTTAAAAAATATAAACAATATATTAATACACAAGAGGTGGTAAAAGATTACCACATTAAACGAGGCAGAACAAGTTTAAGATTTTAGAGCTATCTTTATTGTGAGTTGTGTAGTACACGTTGATGTCTGAAAGTCCATTCTTTTGGGGACAAGGCCTTTCTTTTAATGTTATCTTTCTGACTACGATAGTTGAATAATAAAATGTTAAAATGTGGTGTTTAAGGACTACAGCAGGAAAATATTTGACATACTAGCAATTTGAGCACAGTTTGCTAGTTGTGCCAAGCTTTCAGTTTCCAAATGAAACTTTTTGTCTGTGTCCTTTAGATGGTCTTTCTTCCAGAAATTGGAGTGGTGCAGTTGGAACATGGAGTTTCATCAGTGAAACTGGGTAGGTCTATTCTGATCTGTTCCCAGTTGAAGCTGGGATTGAGGTGATCTGCAGTCTTCTTCTGTTACAAAGATCACAGTCATTTCTGCACACATCATGCTGCATTGTATACACTCAGAACCAGAATTTATCTCTGGCAAGAGCTGTGCTTCCTGAATTATGTTTGGCATGCCTGTTCTCAATTGTGAAGTATTTATCAATTTTCTGGTGTCAGCTACTGAATCCAATGGGATTATGGTCCCATTTAAATAAAATCCAGTCTTGTCATCTGCTACTGAATCCAATAATTATTATCATTTGTTTCATGGGCTTCTTATCAAGACTTTATTTTGGCCTGTTTGTCTTGAAACAGTTTCATTACACCTCATCAGCACCTGGTTTTACTAATTCATGATGTGGCTGAAGTTGAAGTGCAGGTGGCTCTGCCATCTAGTTTGATTTGGATCTATTGCTGACTTAATAATATGAGCAAAAATGGCAGATGAGCGTCTGTCTGCCTTTTTCTGTAATAAATGTACATAAAGAATCTCTGCATCTGCTAACTGACACTGCAGATTGCTTTCCCTTCAGTGGAAGTCTTTCCAAATGGTCTCAGAAGCAGCAAGAATAGATGCTTGTGGTTGTTTTTCCTGGCGTATCAGTGGTGTATGGAGATATATCGTTTCTGCTTCCTCTGTTTCTGTCACTGCAGTTTATAGGTTGGCCATTAATTTTTCTGTCAAATTGCAGTCTGGAGCATATGTGTTAGATGGCATCTACAATACATGGCACCTGCATGCTCCATACTGTTTGCTTAGTTCTGTATCAATACATTATCATTATATTCCTTTCACTGATCACTTCAGTTGCTCTTTCAATGAGTGGCGTGTTTCTAAGACTAGATCTATTGCTTTAAAAATGTAAAACTGATTTGCTTCCATTCTTTCTGAGATTGATTGTGGGTGCCAAGAATGAGAGCTCTGCAATATAAACATTTTTTCTCAGTATTTAATGCAAATACTTATTCAGGTAAAGGCAAACCAAAACGCTTTTGTATCTGCTGTTCTTTCTGGGGTCCTTGAATATTTTGATGATCTGTTCTAGCATTTGGGGGCATTATTCCAACAGGATTGTCCTGATCATCTTCCCCCCACTGTAGCCCCTCAGTATTATACAGTGACTTTTCTCTCCTTCCACTATAAATTCTGCAGGGAGACTTAGTTCTGGTGTTCAGTTTTACTGCCTGTACACGGATTTTGTCTGGAAATCCACCATGCCTGGCGTCACTCCATGTTGATGATTTCCTTTGTTTCTCACCCTTATTTTGTCTCTTTGTAAATTGTGTTTTCTATATTATTGTGGAACTCACAAGATTGACCTCTGCTGTCATCTTCCATATGCCACATGCTGAGTAGTAACATAAGACAACAACACATTTCTTAAGGCTTTAAATTGAGAGAGCTGTAACAGAACTGAAGCCTCGTGGCAAACCAGTGTTCCCAGATGGGAAAGACTACATTTAAGGCCTTTGGTGCTATTAATTTTTAAAGGCTGAAAAGAATGAATAAAGTGTGAGTGAGGCCTGATGGCTGACAGGGATGGAGAGGCCTGAGCTAACCGTGCTACCCAGTGCCCCTCTCAGCACCAGTGCCCCTGACTTTTCCCTGGCTTCATTTTGGAGCAGTCTCAACATGAGGTCAGGGAAGCATTTCCAGTGGGAATAGACTTGCCAAAATGTGCCTTTATACTTTAGTGCTATGCTGGAAGTAGTGTGGTGCTCAGCAGGTGAAGGGGAGGGAGGTGCTGTTACAAAGATATTTGCACTGGGAGAGGTGGGATTCAGGTGCAAGGCTGCTGAGCTATTTTGAGAGTTTTTCACTCTTTTTAGCCCATTCTGATTAGTTGATATCTGAGGGCAATATTTTTACAAATTGATGATGAAATGTAATCATTCTTTGTTGCAATTCTGTCTATATTTATGAACCTCCACTCCCCTGAATGCCAGAAGAAGTAAACATGAGAGGCTCATTTCTTTAACAGTCTCCTCAGATAATTGTCTACCCCAAGCCCCTCTTTCTTGCTTCATTTCTTTATCAAAATCATCCTACATGCTCTCTAGTTGTCTCTGGGGCTTTCCCGCTGCCTGCTCTATCTGTGCCTGTACTTTTGCCCTTTCTCATCCTTGGTGAACTCGAATGAACAACATTCATTGCCCTGAATTTGAACTTAGTCCCTAGGGAAAATTGCAGTTGTTGGTTCTTTCACTAGGTCTCTGTTTTGGGTGCTGACCTCCAGTGTTTCTTCTCTTCCATGGAAGTGTTGTAACCAGATTTTACATTTAGCCTACTGTGTTATACTCAATAAAATGTGACTCCTAAATTCAACTCTACTATCAGATAGCTTTGCTATTCCTGTTTATAAATGTCACTGGTTTTGTTGTATGCTGTCAAACCGCCATTGTCCTTTTCCCCACATCATATTTTTCTTGTTTTGCATAAACTCCATGTTTCAGAATAGAAAAAAATTGACTTTTAGGGTCTCTTAGGGAAGATATTTTGTTTTCCCAGGTTTCTGGGTGGGGCATTTTAGCCAATCACATTTATTATTTTAAGAAGACCTCTCAGACATTTGAACTTGACCCTATTTCCTTCCAATAACACCTGGCAAGAGAGCTAGATAAGTTAAATTGCAGATATGTTAAAGATTTATTTTAGGTAAAGCCTGTTTGTAAGATGTTGGTGTGCCAAGTTATGTCTGGAGTAAAATTTTATAGCAAACACTAAATCAGAGGCCAGCAGTACAGAAAGAAGTGTAAAGGGGAGTAAAATAGAAAGGCTGACAGATCTGTAACTATAATAAAAATGGTTGTGGAGAATTCTATGGCATTAACTTACATAATTGCCAGAGTCGTAAAATCCAGATTTTTCTGTCTTCAAGACTCCTGGGAGCTGCTGGAGAAGAAGAAAATTAAATGTAATGGTTCATATATAATTCAGAATTTTGTTGCTTTTTATCATTCTCAAAAGAGTAAAAGTGACCTACTTTCTATATGTTGTAGTTTAGTGGGAAATTCCCCTGACTCCCAGTGTTAGCATGCTTGTTCTCTTCTTAAGCAGGTGCTAACTCCCATCTCTGCTTTACTACTGCTGGCATAGTATGTGCTAAATGTGTTGTGACATTCTTTCCTCTCAGTGTACAATGGAGATGGTTGTGCTCCTTCCCAAATTCCAGTTTTGTTAAGCTTCTGGGATTAATGCAGGATCTAAATTAATTTTCTGTATGTTAGTTGTCAACCACAGTAGAAGTAATTAAATAACAAGCTCTCCTCTAAGATTTGTGTTTTTAGAATCAATAAGTTATATGTAATGATGGCTTAAAAGAGAAAAAAAGAAGATAAAGCTCAAAGAGATATATAAAAACACTTCTTGTTTGTTACAATGTATCTTTGGAATGAAATGGGAAGGAATAATTAGAAATATTCTTGGAACTCAGAGGAGAGTCAGTATTAGTGCCATTGTAAGGATGGATTTGAACTGGAAATATTTCAATCCAGAAGACTTCTTCCAATCCATATTTACAGAATCCAAGGAGAACAGTCTGAAAAATCTGAGCGAGGAAAACTAGGAAACTGAACTTAAGGTTACACACCAAGGCTATCTCCATTTACAGTACAACATTACAGAAGTATGCTAGAGAGAGTATGAAACCAATCAGTTCTGATCCTGCCCTCCAAGAAGAGCCAATGTTTACTTTTCTGGATCCAGCTCTATATGGAGGAAAAGGAGAGAAATTTAATGATTTTATACTTTCCCATCATATTGCTGAACTTTTTTGCGATTGAGGAAATTCCTCATATTTTTCAGTCCTTTTTCTATTCCCTTCATGGATAGAGACAGATAAGGGAACATGTTAATCCTCTTTTGCTGAAAAAGAAATTTCATTGACCAATAGGAGATTCTGGGTTGTATGACAGACAGTGCTCTAGTTTTTCAAAGAGAATTGGCTACACAGTTTGATTCTCAGGTGTACGTACAAGAAGCAAAACAAAATCATATTTTTCACTAAATTAGATGTATCCTTTAGAACTGTTTGTGGGGAAATATTTGAAAAATAAGCATGGTTCTGTTTAGCCATGTTCTATTTAGTTATTTATTTGAAGTAAGCAGTTTTATCCAGCTATGGATACTAGACCAGTTAGCAAGAGAACTTGTTCATATATTTTTGTTTTACTTTCTTGATCCAAGTCTTAGGAGTTGGGAGTTCGGTTCCAAAGGGAATGAATTTATGTATGCAGGACATGTTGTTCAAGGAGCTAATACTTACAGTAAACAGAGGTTGCTTAACTGTTGAGTAATGCTACAATAGTTATTTCCAATATTTTGCAAGAAACAATGTTCATGCAATGTTTTACCACTAGCAATTTGTTAGTGGTTTTAATTTAACGCCAAAAAAATCTCTAAGGGCTGTAATTTCAAAAACATGGAGCATCACACATTGGGAACTATACCCTCTTTCTACTTTTGTGAGGTAAGACGTACATCAAAAAGACACAGTTTTTTTCTCCCATTAATAGTACTTTAAAATTGAAATAGTGTTAAGAACACTCTTGTGACATCACAAATAGTAAATTATATCCATTGAAGGGAGATGCATGTGTGTGCAGCTTATGTTACAGGTTAAAGATAAAGTCTTTAAAAATGTTTTGAAGAAAGTCTTTCTCCAATGAATTACTTCAGGAAGGCAGTCTGAAGTAGCCTTGTCTTCTGTTGTTGGAGCAATGATGTGGTTTACATTATAGTCAGGTCAAACCTAGCAGTATTACAAGTCTATATGCAAGTCTTTGTACAGTGTATTACATTTATTGTGATTAATACTTTTAAAGTGACTAGAAATAAATTATCTGTAAAACATCCCTGGATCTCCCTCACTCCAGATCCTATAAACATTCATAATATTGCTCTACTTAGCATATTTCTTTGTAGCTTAACAGTATTGCGAGAAGTTTTCCTTTCCACTGGAAATAGGAGGCAGTTTCCTAGTGGCGGTCAGCTTTAGCAAACGCTCCTGTTAATGCAATTCTCATCAAGTTCTTCCATTTGAGATAGAAGCTAGTTCTTACTTTAAGAGGGAGAACTAAAGGATGAGGCAGATGGAATGCCTTTGAAATGTCTTACTCTTGTTAAGTGGCAGAGAGAAGCTAAAGGTTTTATCTCCTATGCTTTTGCTTTCTCTGCTGCTGTGACATTTATGTAGGTATGCATGCCTACATAGATATATGCATATTTAGGTATCTGTATTGAATAGAGACATAGTCCTGAGCTAGAGTTGGTTAAAATCTACTTTTCTCTAATTAGACATTTGAGTCTGAAGTACTGGAGACTAAACATGAATATTTTGAAGGGAAATTAGGACTTTCCCAACATTTCTTCCACCAGTTTAATAACAGTTTCTTTGCTGGTGCAATCCTATCATTATCATCTTCTTTAAAAACAGCAACATAAGATCCTCTTGGCCTGAAGTGAGTAAATTAATGTGTATTTTTTTATGTGGTATACTATGCATACCTGCATACACACAGAGTTTTTTTTCACGAACACATCTACATTGCATTAGCTGTTGTGGGGGTTTTCATTCAGTTCCAAGCTAGGTTGGTCTTTGGCTGCTTCATTTTGTCAAAATCTGAGTAAAACCTTAGGTGGCCCTTGGTAAGGCTTGCCTTCAATGAGGACTTAGAATTTAAGATATGAGACATATCAATTGGTTGTTATTTCCATCAAACTCACTCCCAATTAGCATCCACTTGTGAAAATAAGTATAAAAGCAGGTTTCTTCATAATTTCTTTCCTCTCTTCTCTAACCATTAATTTTTTTAGTAACTATGAGCAGAACCTGTATCAGAGAGTCTGTATGGCCACACCCATGCCTTTTAATACAGAAAACCCAGGAAATATTTAGGTATTCATGCTAATGTCACCCTCTAGATCATGCTTTTCAGATAATATGTTTCATTAAAATACTCCATGTCTCATATTCTGTGGTGAAGCATCCACAGGAGAAGACTGGCTTTCCATTCAGATATTGACATACACATGGTGGTACATGGAAAAATATCCATAATGGTTTGTCAGACTCATGAAATTTTTGATGGGATGCTAGC
Source organism: Aleadryas rufinucha (assembly GCA_013397815.1). Taxonomy (NCBI): domain Eukaryota; kingdom Metazoa; phylum Chordata; class Aves; order Passeriformes; genus Aleadryas; species Aleadryas rufinucha. The sequence continues at coordinate 4,645 of VZTH01017196.1, read as the reverse complement.
TTGTCAGCTTGAAGACAAAGTATGCAGCCATGTCTTGTAACATGGAGAAAGAGCACAGTACTAATACAATCACATGAAGGAAAGAAGCCTGTGCAGGAAACCTGTGACTTTAGCAAAAGAGGCAGGTTAATTGTGATGAAGTTGCTGGCAAAGACTGTGCTTTGGGGTGGAAAGGGGAGCATAGAGTTATCTGGAAAATGACTGTGAGATGGAGATGGAGATGAAGAAATGCCGAGCAGGACAAGTTCCAATCAACCAAATGCACATCAGGGGTTTGAGTGCTTGGAAAGATATCTGCAGCAGTGCAAGACATGATGTAATCACAGATGCAAAATTAAATATCTGTTCTTTGTTGTGAGAAGTGATCCAATGTATTTTCTTTGGTATTGTTAAAAGAGCTGAAATAGACAGCAAAGGAAGATACAAAATAAAAGAGCAGAAATCAGTGCAAAAAATGCAAAGCGATGAAGAGGACCTAATGAGATGGATTGAGAGGTGGAAGTGGTGATACAGAAGTGAAAATAATACTTCTGTAGAAATTATATATGAGAATGGAGGGAGTGAAATGAGAAGGCTGAATGTAATTCCATTACTGTGGAACTGAATGGCATGAAAGGAAATATGAAGGAAATGCCAAGGAAGCTGCAGATAAGAGAAAGGTTGTGTTAGGGTAGTGTGTCACTGGGGAAATGATTTTCACACTGATTCTTTTATTTTCTCCAGTGTGTTTCACTGCTTATTGCCTTTCAGAACTGATAACTTTCTGATGATTGGATGTCAGAATATTTTGTTCCAGGAAGGAAAAATTTGCTGATGGGATTTTATAGAGTTGTTTTCTGTGCCATTACTTGTCATTAGCCACATCTTCTTCCTACTGCCCTTTAGACCCAATGTAATGCTGGTTTGTACATCTCCTCCTAAAGAAACACTCAACATGAGCAAGTTATAAAAGTATTCTACAGAGTTTGCCAACACTTGAGGGCAAGAACACTCAGACATTTTTGAATACTTTGGTTCTAATTTAGGACTAACTGGAACATACCTCATCTCCACAGTGTCATTTTCTTTAGAAAAGAACATTGGTTTCATATACGGAACAAAAGGATGATCATTAAAACCCATCTGTGGGCCTCTTTAATAAACAGAAGCATGAGATAACCCAAAAAGCTTTTGCACAGCAGTATATTGAAACGTCACATCAGGGAAGTTTGCAATGCTCAGAGTTTGTTGGGAAGTAAGAAAGTAGAAATCCTTAGCTATTAACCAACTAAACCATTAACCAACTAAAAATCAGTCCACACTCTAGCAGATATGAATGAGTCCACTGATACATTCCTAGAATCCTGCTACTGAGCAGTAGCAATAAAGTGTCCATATTTGCATATCTAAACACTTATGAAGAACTTATTCCTCTAGAGGAGTAGAAGTACATTTGATGTATAAATAGAGAAGCCTTTTCAGTATCCACTTGACACACACATATTTTTCCACTAGTGAACATTACTTGGACCAGTACATCTGTGAAATACACAGAGAAAAGCTGGTCAAGAAAAGGAAAAATTTACCAAGCAGAAATACAAGTTCTGGAGCATGAATTATCAAAAATTCTTATCTTCCATGTGAGGGGATGGTAGAAAATGTTATTATTTTGGATTAAATTGCATAGGAGCTGGGTAAAATTCAAATTTGGATATTGAGGATACATATAAACACCTTACCATATGATAAAAAATTGTACTTGATATATGGACTATTAGTAAAATTACTTCAAAAAGAGCTGGTTACCCTGGGTTGTCTGTAAGGGGTTGTCCGTTTTCCTGGGTTGTCTGTAAGGATAAAAAAAGTCCATATTTGCACCATTTTGCTGTTGAAAATGGGTGACCTTCCTATTTCTTTTCCTGAAGGTGAGTGTAAATGAAAGAGAGAAGCTAGAATGTCAAGCAGCAATATGTCGCTATGGCATGGAGGTTGTTAATATCCAGGCTGTTGCCAAGCAGAAAATGCAAACTAAACGAAAAGTCACTTCTCTTTGATGAAAGGTGGAAGAAGCTACCTTGCATTCACGACAGGACTAGATGATGTACTATAAAAGACTGCTGTATTTTACCCCTTGCTCTCTAGAATACTCTAAGAGGGAAGAAAGTATGGAGAACCTTGAAATTCAGAGCCAATTATTCTTCCCAAGTTTTGCATGGTTCTCAGGATGGTGAGTAACGGGTTGCTGTTCTGCACAGCAGCACAGCTGTACAGCTACTGGATTTGCTTCAACAAAACATCAACTTTTCAGTAAAAAATTGGCTGCAAGAAGATAACAGATGTACAAAAGAAAATAGGGAAAGAATAACTCTTAAAATCTTTATATTTTATTTACTAGAAATTTTTAACGGGAGAAAAAGCTTAACTGTTATGACAGGTTGATATTTTTGCCCTTATAAACTAATTTTATTGTACTAATTTGTTCATATTATTGTACCACAGATAAGAGCATTGTTGTTGCAGCTTGGCAGGTTCATATTCAACTTTCCTTTTCCAAGTACTTGTATCTTTGGTACTATTTAAATGGCAACAGAAGCTGGCAAGAATCTATGGCTACACTTCTTGTTCTTTTAAAGAATGAAAAACACCCTGGTTAACTCTTGTCTTTGTTTAGTCTATTGTTTCAGTTTCTTTGAAAAGACAATGGCAGACATTTTACGGGAGACAATTATGCTTCAGTCTCTAAGAAGTTTATTTCTGTTTGCTAACAAACTAGTCTTTTGGGGGCTTTGTATTTCTTGTATTGTAGTAACGGTCATGGACATTGATTCCCAAATATGGGCTTGTAATTCCTGTTTGGGGTTATAGTCACAGAAATATAAAAGGCACAGGAACTAGGAATAGTGACATAATCCCAGAAGTGTTACAGAAAGAGAGGTCATGATGCCCTTTAAGTGAAGCTGTGACTGGAAATGTTCAGGACTTACTGTCCCAGTAAATCTATTGTCCTCATTATATGATCTCTTTGTGGGCACCATACAAACACATAACAGAAAGGCTGTCTCCTGCCCAGAAAAGCTTATTTTCTAATTTACAGCTTCTTTGAGCAGCTACTGTCCATAATAAATCTCCAAAGGTTGCTTTGTGTTAAAAATCCATTAGAGTTTTCACTGAAGCAAGAGCTGAACTTGGGCAGTACTGACCTGCACGTGCTTCTGAGTGTTTACACTGGAGTGGCTCTGGTGGTCACACTCCATCCTGTCCCTGCCAGTGTCATAAATGCTGGTGTTTACAGAGGCATAGAAGGGCAGGGAAGCAGGCAGTGATACTTCCTGAGAATAGTTTCCCTGTTCTGCAACACTCTGAAAGTCAGGGACTTCTTGAACCAGAAATAATGATGTGAGTTTGAGGTGTCTTTGCCTCTGCAGATTTCTCTTCCATGAACTTGTCTAGTTTTCTATTGACCCCATGTCAGCTGCACCTGGGGAACAGTGTTTCACTCCAAAATTGCATATTATTGTGAGTGTCCCTTGTTTTGCTTGTTTATAGGCTGGTACCTGCTAAGTTTCCAGGGTAACTCAACTTGTTAGGACAAGCAGTACTTTCTTGGGATGGCCCCAGATGAAAGATGTAACCAAACACACACTTATTTTACAGAAAAAAAAGGATTAATATTATGGTACTGTGGATATCAGTGCTTAAAAAAAAATTTGTATTTTAATAATTAAAAGCTTCTATAGATGATAGCTAACCAATATAATGTCAGGAAAAGTTACTAGTGATGGGAAAAAAACCCCAAAAATCAGCAAAGAAAAATCTCCAAACCGTTGTTCTGCCTAGGCACCCAGCATGCATAACAAGATAGTTTTCTTGTTCAGAGCCTTGGGAGACAAGACAGACAAGTGTCTCTTTTTGTTTATGCACCATTGGATTTTTTACATGTAGTGGTTCAGAGATTACATCAGACAAGGTTTTTACTTTCCATCTCCTTTTGCAATTCACTCTTAGATATGGTATGTCTACAGCATGGTTACAAAAATTATTTAAATTAACCTACCCAGAGCTTCATGCTGCTGCAGCCAAATGTGCAACTGGACTCTTAGTTTACAGCCAGCAGCAGTGCTTCCTCTCCACTGCAGTAAATGGCCAAGTACACACCTTAACTTCCAGAAGTGACCACAGGAGTCTTCATAGCTAAATCTTTTTAAAATGTATTTTTCACTACTTGATAATTTGAGTGATGATAATTTCATCAGAAACAGAACATGTATTGAAACATTTGCATATCTCACAAGTTTTGTATGTTGTACAAACAGAAATTCACTCTATAGTTTCACATGAATGCTTAAAATAATTATTAAACAAGTCTTTGTTTTCATGCTGGGCTGAGGTTTCCTTCCACATCTGTAGTTAATTGTCCTAAGGAACATTGATTCAAAAGAACCAGATTGTCTTTTAGTAGCTTGGTCAGGATAGGCAGATGAGTCATGAAGAAGATTACTGTTGTAGTTGATGTCAGGAAAAAATCCCCAGTTTTATGTATTGTATTCCAGCAAGTAAAATGCATAAAAATTTGGTTTCTTTAGCAAGATCATCTGGTTTCACTAAGTCTTCTGCCACCCTTTGAACAGTCTACTGTTGTCTTACGTTCCTAGGCTGCCCTTCGGCC